>RHLP01000263.1:0-32170 GCA_003719405.1 Aspergillus incahuasiensis | reverse complement strand
GCTCTATGGATTTACCGTCTACCCTACCTCCTCCACCGCCCCCTGAGGATGGCGCCCCTCCACCTCCGCCAGCAGAGTCCGGTGCTCCTCCGCCGCCGCCAGATGTATCCGCGCCTCCACCCCCGCCCGAAGACCTTCCACCACCTCCTCCCGAGCCGCAAGTGAAGAAGAAGAAACTGGGATGGGGTGCGAAGCGTCCGGCGACAACTCCGTTGAGTGTGGAAGAGTTGGTCCGGAAGAAGAGGGAGGCTGATGCAGCCGCGGCCAGGGTACGTTTCTTCCTCTCTTCTAAATCCTGTTCCTAGCTGAATTACTTTATAAGAGCTGCCCGATAACTAACTTTTGGCCTGTGCTTCTATAGCCGAAATTCGTCTCCAAGGCAGAACGAGAACGACTGGCTTTGGAGAAGCGAGCGAAGGAAGTCGAAGCCCAGCAACGGCCTAAGACGAATGGATCACCCAACGGGGTAGATGGGATGGACTTGGATACGCCGCCTCAGCAGTACGATACACCGCATAGAGACTCTCGATCGATTCCTACGGGTCCCCGTGCTATGCGCCACGGTGACGGTCCGGCTCCGACGGGCCCGGCTTCTATGCGGTCAAGGAACGATGGAGCTCCTACGAAGTCGGATAAGCGAGGGGATAAGCGGTTTAAAGAAGCGGACGAAGCGGCGGCGCAAGCGGCTCTCATAAAGCAGAAATACATGGGCGCGGACCAAACGTCGAATTTCTCGGCGAAGAAGAAGCGCAAGCGGACGACAGACCGGAAATTCAACTTTGAGTGGAACGCGGAGGAGGATACAAGTGGCGACTACAACCCGTTGTACCAGCACCGGCACGAGGCCAATTTCTTCGGACGCGGGCGTCTGGCAGGTTTCGGCGACGACGTGGCGGATTCGATGGCGAAGAAGTATGCCAGGGCGCTGGAGGACCAGGATCGCGAAGCGGGAAGTGTTCGAGCGAGAGAAATTCTGGAGATGGAGCGGCGGCGACGGGAGGAGAGTACGCGGAACCAACTGGACAAGCACTGGAGCGAGAAGAAGCTGGAGCATATGCGCGAGCGAGACTGGCGTATCTTCAAGGAGGACTTCAATATCGCTACCAAAGGTGGAACTGTACCAAACCCGATGCGGTCATGGGATGAATCCGGCCTGCCGAAGCGGCTTATGGAGCTTGTTGACCGTGTTGGATACAAAGAGCCCACACCTATTCAACGGGCTGCTATCCCCATCGCCATGCAAAATCGCGATCTTATCGGTGTTGCTGTGACTGGTTCCGGTAAGACCGCGGCATTTTTGCTCCCGCTTTTGTGCTATATCGCAGAGCTGCCGCGACTAGATGAGTTCGAGTGGCGCAAGGCCGACGGCCCGTACGCGATCGTCCTTGCACCGACCCGTGAATTGGCCCAGCAGATTGAAATTGAAGCCAAGAAGTTTACGCAACCGCTTGGGTTTAATGTTGTTAGTATTGTTGGTGGTCACTCGATAGAGGAACAAGCCTACAGTTTGCGAAACGGGGCTGAGATCATCATTGCTACGCCGGGTCGTCTCGTCGACTGCATTGAGCGTCGCATGCTGGTTCTCAGTCAGTGTTGCTACGTAATCATGGATGAAGCCGATCGGATGATTGATCTTGGATTCGAGGAGCCCGTTAACAAGATCCTCGATGCACTTCCAGTAAGCAACGAGAAGCCCGACACAGAAGAAGCAGAGGACTCATCGGCCATGAGCCGGCACATCGGGACAAAGGACCGCTACCGCCAGACGATGATGTACACGGCCACTATGCCTGCGGCGGTTGAGCGCATTGCGCGAAAGTATCTCCGGAGACCAGCAATCGTCACAATCGGAGGCGTCGGTGAAGCCGTGGACACCGTTGAGCAGCGCGTTGAGATGATCGCCGGCGAAGACAAGCGCAAGAAGCGTCTCGGCGAGATCCTATCGTCTGGCGACTTCCGGCCGCCAATCATCGTCTTCGTCAACATCAAGCGAAACTGTGACGCCATTGCGCGCGAAATCAAGCAGTGGGGCTTCTCGTCTGTTACGCTGCATGGAAGTAAAACGCAGGACCAGCGTGAGGCCGCCCTGGCTTCCGTCCGGAATGGCTCAACAGACGTCCTGGTCGCCACGGATCTTGCTGGTCGTGGTATTGATGTGCCGGACGTCAGTCTCGTCATTAACTTTAACATGGCTACCTCGATTGAGAGCTACACCCATCGTATCGGTCGTACAGGTCGTGCCGGAAAGAGTGGTGTGGCTATTACGTTCTTGGGCAATGAGGATTCGGATGTCATGTATGTCCTCCCCCCTTTTTACTCTTATTTGACTATGCTAACTATCGCAGGTACGACCTCAAGCAAATGCTCATCAAGTCGCCCATCTCGCGGGTGCCGGAGGAACTGCGCAAGCACGAGGCTGCTCAGTCGAAGCCCCAGCGTGGTGTGGGCAAGAAGATCGAAGAGTCTTCGGGGTTCGGCGGCAAGGGCGGATGGTGAAGATGCTATTCATAGTAAGCGATATTTTCAGTTCAGTTACGTACTTCATGCCCTATGCAAGGCGTTAAGGACTTTACCTTGGGAGAAGAAGGTCTTGCTAGCGCCCCGTTTGTACTTTGTACTATAGAATGTTCACAATTAGGGCTGGCCAATCTAAACAAGGATCACGGCAGTGAAACCAATGACCTACTCGTCCCACCAGCCGGGCCAGAAGGCTATTCTACCGTCTGACAACCCTTCCGGATAATTAGAGCGAACGGTCAGGAAGCGTGTTTGCGTCTGCAAGTACAAGTACTCCGTAGACTAGGTACTCCGTATGTTGCGCGGTTGATTGTTTCCCAGCCACCCCCGCAGCGACGCTCACTCGCCCAGCCTCCTCGCTTCAGCCCGCCATAACCTCATCCTGCAGCAGTATCCATCGTTTTTATTCATCTCAGCGGCGCATTCTTTGCATCGTGGACTCTAAGACCTGAACCTGATTCTCTCGTGCATCTGCATCTGCGCGTGTGTTGCGTTGGCTTGGTGTTTGCAGTTTGCACCCAAATCGAGTCGCTAGTCTGCCGATCACTACGAGCCTTGCCTTGCGCCGAGCTGCATTGCAATACTCTTCCATCCTATATCTTCGCATACTGAAGTTCTTCGCATCCGCCGCATTCTTGGGATGCGACCACGTTCCCACGCTTGATTTTCGTCCCGTCCCGCATTCCTAGAACAAACGCAGCCAGGCCGAGCCGAGCCCTACTGTATACAGCACAGCCCAAAACTACACAACCGCCAACATGATTGGAAGCATCTTCTTCATCTTCAACCGCCTGACGGAGATCGTCTTTCTCATCCCCATCATCGGGATGATGGTGCGCCTTCCTCCTCCCCATTATCTCCCACCACAGACGAAACAGAAACTAATACTCGTCCAAACAAACAGGCCTACTTCGTCGACGGATACCTAAAAGCCAACATGATCACACCCGCCTACATCCTAGTCCTCTTCATCGTGTCCGTAATCGCCGTATTCTGGTGCATCGACACGCTAATCCGACACTCGACAACAAAGCGCTCCGCGTCCTTCGTCTCCTTCGTCGACCTGCTCTTCTTCGGCGCCTTCATCGCCGCCGTGTACCAGCTGCGTTTCATTGCCGGCGCCGATTGCGGCGACTGGGACGGCGACGGCGTGTATGTCTCGCTCGGCCCCTTTGGCGCATACGGCCGCCAGACGGACAACCCGCGCGCGGACGACCTGAACAAGACGTGCCGCATGCTCAAGGCGTGCTTTGCCATCGGTATCATGGAGGTCATTTTCTTTTTCTGGACCGCCCTGTTGGCCCTGTGGCTTTATCGGAGCAATCGCGATCATGGCGTTGTTGTTAAGGAGACTACGACTGTGCGCAGGAGGAGCCATAGCCATGGCAGCCGCAGGGGGCATAGCTCGCACTCGCGCAGGCATAGTAGTGCGAGTCGGAGGCCGCATTATGTGGTTTAGATCTGGGTCTGGGTCTGCGTGCAGAAAGTGGATGGATGGCAATGGGCAGGGTCGTCGACTTACTCCGTAGTATCTAGTGCAGAGATAAGGTAGTGAGGAGGCTCTTTTCTTTCATTTTTTGTGATGATAATGATCTGTTTTGATATGTTTGATGCTTATGATGACCTCTATGAGATGATTTATGGACGCTATGTACCGATGCTATGCACACGAAATGACAGGCAGGACGAGTTAATGATACAATTGCTATTCACTACTCATAAAACAGCGAGTGCCACTTTACTGGGTCTCATTGTGCTGGTGCTTTGAGCACATGGCGCGGCAACCATGGTTCTATAGGACAATCCCCTATACTCCGTACTGTATTTCTGTCCCAGGATCATGAACAAAGCAAGTGAAACCGGATGGCTTTTAGTGACTTTGGCATCTGCAAAGTGCAGGTGACTGCTATTTTTACCACAGTTAGAAGCAAGCCAGCAGCAGGATGCGGAGACTAAATTGCCTTTCAAGTCCGTCGTCCGGCCCATACCTTGAAGTATGAGTAAGTGAAAGAATTCGCCTACGTACTCGGTCTACCCTTGTCGATCGTCCATGGCCATGTGTGATGTGGAGGCCGCCAGGAGAAAGTGGGACAGCGGGCCACCAGCAAAGTATCGAGTCTTTCTGGGGACAAGCTAGCTTGCTCCATCATCACCGATATCTCATTCTGGCCGGATTGGATGAATGTTGTTGACTCGAAGGCTGGGCCGCCACTACCCTAGGTCCTCTAAATGAGACGTGGGTCTGTGCTTGCTGATATCAACGAGCACGGACCCCCCAATTCGTTGATTGGCTTGAGGAACCCTGCGACGATATGATGCTGAAGTAATAGCAGCCATAACTGAGTTCTAGTTTAGGAGATCACAAGTTTGGCCTCTTGGCGACAACACTTCACTTGTCGGGTTCGGCTGATAAGAAGTAACCTTTTGACGCCGTCTGTAGCCACCCTCGTGATGGAGAGTGGAGCGACACTGACGACTCTTATCTAATCGATAACGTGATGGGTCCTGCCGGCGTCTGTCTTGTGCCAAGGGCTCTCTGTTTCATACTTCCTACCTTTTCAAGGCCATCTTTGTTCTTCTATTAGTCGTATTCTACTCCGGAGTACTCATCCTAAGCTCCTCGCTTCCTGTTCTGCATTACTGTGCCACAGCACCTAAGAACATACGATCTGCTTCCCCGGGTTCCTCAGCTAGCGCCGCCCTCCTGACCGCCTTTCCGATCACCGCCATTGATTGCGCCTTGTCGCCCGTTATCGCAGGTCACGCTCCTCGCCGCTCCAGTGACAACAGCGTCAACCTAGCTACTGGACCTTCTGCCTCACTTCCCGAGTCTCTTCCATCCTTTCTCTACGACCTGGTATCTTTATACCACTCTCTGCAGCTTCTCATTTCCATATCTCGCCCTCTCCCTGCTACCACAGTCGAACACCGTTATCTTATCGCTCCGACTCATACTCCTCTCTTCTCTCCGATTGCAGATAACCTTCTACTCTCCGTCACTTTCCTTGGTTCCTCATAACCACTGACGACCTTGGGAGCTCATCTTCTCCTGCAGCTTCCCCCTGTTCCGCTTCACCGCTTCGGACGACTTGACCTTCCAGATCGTCCTCGACCTTCTTTCTATCCTCGTCGATCGAGCGGCCTTCTTCATCGTCCTCGCTCTCGCTCTCGCTCTCTTGCTCCTCTTCGTTTGCTGCTGTCTGCCATCGTCATCATCAACAGCGACTGCCATTTTTCAAACAATACTCGCCCTAGCGGGTGGGCTTCCTTCTCCTTCGTTGCCTCAGCTTCTTGTGAGGGAGCTGCTGGTTGAGGTTGGTCTTGGGCTCCCGTCGGAACTTGTCTCCGGGGCTTGCCCGTTCTGTCATAATGGCTTCAGCACCCACGAAGAGCTCGAGGAGCTCGAAGGAGGCATATAGCGAGGTGCCCATCGGGAATTACATGCGGATGGATCATATTGGGAAGGGAAGCTTTGCTACTGTATACCGGGGCGTCACTACGGATCCTAAGGTTGGTGCCCTCTTCTTGCACGATTTCTTGCTCTCAGACGATAGAAATACTAACGTTTGGGCTCCATTCTAGAAACAACGGACGTTTGTTGCCATCAAATCAGTGAATCTCGGAAAGCTCAACAGGAAGCTCAAAGACAACCTTGCCATGGAGATCGATATCCTCAAAAACCTCCTCCATCCGCACATCGTCGCCCTCCTTGACTGCATCGATACGTCTTCGCATATACACTTGGTAATGGAGTATTGTGCTTTGGGGGATCTGTCTCAATTCATCAAGCGAAGGGACAGCCTCAAAGATCACAGCTACACGCGGCATATGATGTCGAAATACCCAAACGTTCCCGGTGGAGCTTTGAACGAGGTCGTTGTACGGCATTTCCTGAAGCAGCTCACGAGCTCCCTAAGGTTCCTCCGTGACAGAAATCTTATCCATCGCGACATTAAACCTCAGAATCTCTTGCTTTGTCCTGCGCCGGCATATTCAGAAGTCGAGAACCAGGTAGTGCCACTCAAGGGCAGTGCTAACTCATTTACCCCGGCAGTGGGCTTGGAAACATTACCTTTGCTCAAATTAGCAGATTTTGGTTTCGCTCGATCTCTCCCAGCCACATCACTTGCAGAGACATTATGTGGCTCGCCCTTATATATGGCGCCTGAAATCCTCCGATACGAGAAATACGATGCAAAGGCGGATCTGTGGTCTGTTGGGACGGTGCTCTACGAGATGGTCGTCGGAAAGCCGCCATTTAGGGCCACAAATCACGTCGAGCTACTACGCAAGATCGAAAACGCAAAGGACAGAATCAAGTTTCCAGAAGAGAACCCAGCTTCGGCTGAAATCAAAGCGCTGATTCGTGGTCTTTTGAAATTCAACCCAGTGGTGCGAATGACCTTTACAGACTTCTTTGGGAATGATATTATCACTGGCCCTATACCCGGCCTAGCCGCAGAGGATCTTCCTGTTCCAGTTCCTGAGCCATCTCCAGAAGTGCCTTCCCCAGAGACTTTGGAGCCTCAATCGCCTGCCGAGCCAACCCAGCCGGAGAACATCAATACTGGAAACGATAATGAAGACCGCTATCCGCCTCCCCATCGATATATACCTCACAATGAGAGACCGCAAACACATACGACCTCTACGCCTCTGCGAAGGACCAGAAGTGGCGATAGACCTTCTTCGGCGAGGCAAATACCAGCAGCTGCTGTCCCACAACGGCCAGAGGTGGTCTCCAACGCAACGGCACCCGGACGCCAAGAGCTTATAGGTCGCCAGTCAATAGGTCAACAGACCCCTGGTACGCCACCAGTAGCCAAGACGATAGAGATGAGCAAGGAGGAGCGCGAGCTGGCTGCACAAGACGTTGCATTCGAACGAGACTACGTCGTGGTGGAGAAGCGGGCAGTCGAAGTTAATGCTTTCGCAGATCAATTGGCATACGATCCTAGGATACACGGCAAACAAACCAGTGCTCTCCCCCGAAGGCAAACAACACCGACCCTTCCGACAATATCACAGACATCGCAGAACTCTCCGAGCAAAGCAGTCCAGGTAGTATCAGGCCGATCGCGAGCAGACTCCGCACATAGCCGTCATGCCTCCTACGAACGACGATATGGCCAGAGCCCTACGTCGGCAACATCAGCAATCTCCAAGGCTCTCAACATGGCAAGTGGCCGCTTATTCGGAGTAGGATTCTCCCCGCCGCTGAACATCACCAAAGGCGGACGCTCGCCTCCTTTGGCTTACAACCCTTTCCCCGCCTATCCGGCAGCGCATGCTGGCCTATTGACCATGGGAGATGGTGCAAGACCACAAGTCAGCCCGGACGAGGATACGCGAACTGTCAAAGAACTCGAAGAGTGCGCCACCCGCAGCGACGTCGTATACGGATTTGCCGAAGTGAAATACAAGCAGCTCATACCACTTGCACCGTCTTCTCAGAGCTATGGCGGCTCAAACGCTCCCGGTACCGACTATGGGGATGGCGAGCTCACAGCCGACGCCGCTGTGACCCTCTCGGAAGAAGCGTTGGTCCTGTATGTCAAAGCACTGTCCCTACTCGCCAAGTCGATGGACTTTGCGGGTAGCTGGTGGATGCGGAAGAACCGAGCCGAAGCATTGGGTGAAGCGGGCTTCAGCCGATCAGATCCGGTATCGATCCGAATCAACAAGGTTGTGCAATGGGTTCGCAGTCGATTCAACGAAGTACTCGAAAAGGCGGAATTTGTCCGGTTAAAACTGCTCGAAGCCCAAAGACGACTCCCGATGGATCACCCTTCCCACAGGAATAACCTCTCACTCGAGTCTGCCGGTTCTGGCACGTCAGTAGACGTTATCGTCAGCTCCGGCGTCACGGCTGAAAAGCTGATGTACGACCGCGCGCTGGAGATGAGTCGATCAGCGGCCATCAACGAGCTCACGGGTGAAGATTTCCCTGGTTGCGAGATCGCCTATGTTACCGCCATCCGGATGCTAGAGGCCGTCTTGGAAGTCGACGATGTGCAGTCTTCAGGTCAGGGAAAGGTTACGTTAGACGGGGTGCAGGAAGAGGAACGCGAGGTCTTGTTGAAGCGTAAGTTTGAGGAAATGGATGTTGATGATTCGCCCTTCTGATCAGCTCCCAGTGGTGTCGAAGATACGCATGCGCTTGGCAACTTTGCGACAGAAGCTGGCCGTCTTGGCCAAGCGACAAACTCCGCCGTCTAGCGGAAAGATGATTCCCTCGAATTTAGCACACGCCACGCCTGCCACGGCGGTGGCGACTCCTCGATGAACAGTGCACTGCATATGCGGCGTGCCAGACTATGCATGGCTACTACTATTTTTTCTTTCCTTTCTATGGTCATCACTCGTTTCGGAGTTCACTTATACAGGACTACACCCCGGCTGGATCTACGGGGCTGTCATACAACATCTGCTATGCGACTGAGACAGGTATTATTGGGCTATTCTTTCTATTGGACTATCTATTACGGCGTTCTAGCTCCTGTACACAAATTGCCACTATTTTGACGAGGATCTGGAGCCATGTTTTGGGACGGCGTTGTTGGGATGTACATATGCACGGGTATATCACGTTGTTAGCGAGAATTTGATTATGGCTTGTTGAGAGCGTCTACTGCACAGTATCTGCTGATGGCAGTAACGTAGAGTTACATCGGCGATGAGGACAGAAGGCAGCGAATTGCGCCATCGGTTTCTGTGTGTCATTCCGGCCGTGCCAGCGATTCAGCCCGAGAGCTCGAGTGGTTCCGGTGGAGCTGCCCGAGCTGGATGTTTGACTTTTTCTCGAAGTCCACGGTCCACCACCGCGATGGCCCTGCCACGGCTGGCCCTCCGGCCTTCGAGGCTTCTTCTAGAGTTCCCGATCCTTTCCCCTTTTGTTTCGCCCCCAGCCGACTTTGCATCTTGTCAGAGCCACCCATCGCGTGCTACTAGACTATCGCTACAGTCTCGAGTCTCGGCCACGCGCTCTTGAAGTGACCTTGCTTGATTCTACTTCCTTCTGCCTGACGCCCAGCTCTTGACTTCTCAGCGCGGTGTTGCCGAGCCCACGATCCTGAATCCCATACGACCTCATGGTCCTAGCGTGAGCGTGATTCGATTGCATCAAACTTGACCTCAGCACATCATCACCGGCATCTCATATATCAGCACATCCTCGCCGCTGCTTGCGCTGCCTTGCCTTTGTCCGTCAGCATCACCATCACCTGCAGCTTCTACCGGTCTTTCCACCTGCACAAACTTGACTGCAGCTGTACTGCCAGCCATGGACATCACCACGGGGTCTGCCCCCAAGAACAAGATTGCGCCGGACACCAAAGCCGTTGAGGACGGCCCGCGCCGCGCAGATGGCGTTACGCAGCTGTGTATGTGTCCTGAGTCTGACTGGCCCCTTGCATGCTATGATACGGCTTTTACTAACAAGTACTCCAGACGAAGGAAACGTCTTCGATGCAACGCCCGACGACCGTCGCCAGATCGGCGTCGTCAGCGCATCATTCCTCATCTTCAACCGCGTCATCGGAACCGGTATCTTCGCCACCCCGAGCACGATTCTGTCGTTGTCTGGGAGTGTTGGGCTGTCGCTATTCATGTGGGTTGCCGGCACGCTGATCGCCGTTGCCGGTACTGCAGTCTACCTGGAATGGGGTACTGCTATCCCGAAGTATGTCTTGCACTGCCATTCCCCCATTTTCTGCTAGTCTGCGCTAGGCCAGGCCAGATTAGGGCTTGCTAACCAGACTACCCTAGGAACGGTGGTGAGAAGAACTACCTAGAATACGTCTACAGGAAGCCCAAGTTCCTGGCCACGGCCATGTTCGCCGCGTATGCCGTCCTGCTGGGGTGGGCCGCTAGTAACTCGGTCGTCTTCGGCCAGTACATCCTCAACGCTGCCGAGGTGGAGGTCGACCGCTGGAACCAGCGTGGCATTGGTCTTGCTTGCATCACCGCGGCGTTCTTGATCCACGGCTTCGCCCTGAAATGGGGTCTGCGTCTCCAGAACTTCCTTGGTGTCGTCAAGCTCGTCATCATCGTCTTCGTCGTCGTCACCGGATGGGTTGCGTTGGCCGGGCACACAAAGGTCGAGACGCCTCACAACTTCAAAAACGCCTTTGAGGGCACCACCGGCAGCGGCTACGGTGTCGTCATGGCGCTGTACAATGTCATTTGGTCGTTCATCGGCTACTCTAATGCCAACTACGTACGTCTCCATCTACCTCTACCAATCTAGTCTTTGACGCCGTCTAACATCCCTCCCCCAGGCCCTAAGCGAAACCCGAAACCCCGAACGCACCCTCAAGATTGCGGCCCCCGTCGCCATCGGCTCCGTCGGCGTCCTCTACATGCTCTGCAACATCGCGTACTTCGCCGCCGTCCCCAAAGACCAGTTCCTCGCGTCCGGCAACATCGTCGCGGCCACGTTCTTCGGCAACATGTTCGGCTCGCGCGCCGAGCGCGTCATGTCCGTCTTCGTCGCCCTCTCGGCCTTCGGCAACGTCCTCTCCGTCATCTTCTCCCAGGGCCGCATCGTCCAGGAACTCGGCCGCGAGGGCGTCCTGCCCTTCTCCAAGCTCTGGGCCTCTAACAAGCCCTTCCATTCGCCCGCCGCGGGGCTCTTCGAGCACTGGGTTGTCTCGGTCATCATCATGCTTGCGCCGCCGCCTGGCGATGCTTATAATTTCCTTGTCAAGTATGCCAGCCTCTCCTCCCCTTATCCCCTCTCCCCTCTCGAACACCCCCAAAAGAAAGAAAAAAATAACACGTACTAATCTACTACATCCGCAGTCTAATCTCCTACCCCCTCGCCATCGTAAACGTCTTCGTCTCGGGCGGGCTAGTCTACATCTACGTCACGCGCGAAACGAACTTCCCGAACTGGCGCCCGGGGATCCGCGCGACCCTCCCAGTCACCGTCTTCTTCTGCCTGTCCAACATCTACCTCGTGGTCGCGCCGTACATCCCCCCCTCCGCCGGGCAGAGCGTCTACGAGCAGCTGCCGTACTATCTGCACTGCGTCGTCGCGCTGGGGATCTTCGCCCTCGGCGCGCTCTACTATCTGATCTGGGCGGTTGCGATGCCGCGCTTCGGCGGGTATGTGCTTGTCAAGGAGACCGTTGTTGATGCCGATGGGTGGAGTCGCAGTGTGTTTACGAAGTTGCCTGTTGATCGGATGAAGGAGCATGAGGCTGAGGCTGGGAGTGGGAGTCGGCTTGGTGGGGATGAGGCGCATTTTTAGAGGAAGGGGTTTGCTTGGGTTTGTTTGTTTGATTTGGTCTTGTGTGCGTTCTAGTAGCGATTCATGTAGATGGATGGATGGGTGAATGGATGATTAATCTAATATTTAATTCGAGTTGTGGTGTTGCACAACGATTCCCACTATGTTTTACGATGTTTTATCAGAGATTAACAAATGCCCGCAGGTGGGCGATGATAAAAGAACTCGGTTAGTATTGGTTCGTATTGCATGTCCCTGCCTTTTTGATTCTTGCTGGTCTACGGGGGTAGGGTATGTACTAGAGAGTAGGTATATGGTGATATGGCATGGCTCTGCTAAAAAATTCCTTTCCTTTTACTACTCACCTGCAGGTAGGAGCTCGAGTTAGCCAACACATAATGAAACAGGAAGCGAGTCAGACTACCTGATTAACTTGACTACAGCCACAGGAGCCCAATTCAATGTTAAGACAAAGAAATAGATATTAGTCCTATCCTGACCTAACCCTGGTCTCCCCAAGCAAACACCAACCCAACACGTCACAAACACCATCCATCAAAAAGATGTATACAGAGAAGTAAATTGTCGCAACCATCTATGGAAAGCCCACCCAGGAGTTCATCTCCAGAGGAGAATCGTCATGGGCTCCTCAAACCGGCTGGCATCGGTCTGGCAAGCCCCTGTTCTGAGCTGCCGCGCACAGTTGCCCATGCGCGACAGCCAGCCTACTACACACGCGCCAGAAGCCAAAATAGGAGTCCACGCTTTACGGGCGTGGTATTTTGGTGCGGCGGTGCTGTAGGGGGGCCTGCGTGAAGAATGATATATGTATGGAGAGGGGAGAAGAGTTTGCGGCAGGACGGGGGGAAGATATCTGCGGATGTCACGTGGGAAGATATACGGGCTAGGCTGTTTTGGGGATGGTTCTTGGAGGCCGCGGTTCCTGCCTCAGGTTACAAGGCCGCAGTCATAGTTTCCCTTCGGTTTGACACTGACGGACTCTTCCTCCTCATAACACATTTTATCGCACCATTTAAACAAGCGTACGATATGTCAACTCATACTTGCATTTGAGGAACTCCTCTCAATCTGTTTCCACTATTGAAGACCCAGTGCATGAGCCACTTGGGCGGTTTCGCGACCAGGAACACCACCAGCGTGATGGGGATCGCCACGGCGAAAAACACCCAGAAGTGCGCCCCTCCTGGACCGTTGCTGTCGTCCATACTGAACAAACCGGTCGTAAACGACAGTGGCGCAAAGATGATCGCTAGGGACGTTAGCCTATTGATATTGGCAGACTCAGTGAGCGAGCGACGGCTGTCGGATATTTGAACCAGGGACGTGACGACAGGAAGCATGTTTGTCAATCGGCGGGAATGATTGTCTAGAGTTGAAGCGAGATACCGATAGTCCTCTTGGAGGATAGTCGCGTTTCCGAGAGACCTATCAGGATCGGCAGCCTGCGATGGTGTGTTCAAAGCTACGAATTGCTCAACAGTTGCGATCTTTCGTTGCGATGACAAACAACGTCGGCGCCATACTCGGAGGCTACGGAGGCCTGCGTAGAGCTTGTTGAGCTCCGAAACGGGCTCGTTGACCCTCTCGACGGCGCACTCGTGCCGTTTGATGAGGTAGCTCACCGCAGCCATGTAATTGTTCCACTCCGCGGCGATGATTCTGAGGGGGTAGTATGCGAGTGCGAAGAGAGTGGGCTTGGATGGGCTAAAATGCTCTGGAATTTCTCGATTCCAGTAGTACCCAATATCCTCGAGCAGGCTTGCTCGTGTTAGTTGCGGACGCTGAATGGCGTCCTTGGCCTCGAGGGGTCTGAGTGAAGGTGGCATGAAATCCTCATAGCCGTCGAGGAAAAGCTTTGAGTCTACACGGCCTGGTATGCCATCTTTATGACGTTTATCGTATACGGAGATGTAGTCCTTGAAGATGGGACCATCAACGAGGATCACACCTAGATCCGGTTTCTTTTCATCAGAGTATGTCCCGAGCACATAATCCAGGCCGTTGCGAAGCACTTACATAGCCACCCCCGGCCAGCACGATTCTCGAGCAATATCACCGAGCATGAATGCTTTGCGAGAGCAATCCGAGTGTCCTCAGTTGGAGCAAGCACCGCAATCGCCCGGTTGACATTTGTATCCCGCGTCAAATGTTGTTCGTCCTCGATAGGGCCCCTAAGCTCCACCGCTCGATAGTAGTGGAAGTTGATAAAATTCTGGCTCCGTATGCGCGACGGCAGCATTGCGAGGTTCGGTGTCTGCGCGGTGATCCGTGGCAACTGAGCGTGCAGATGCGATGCGAAAAATATAGGATCAATGTGGTGTGCATTTCCCAAGGTCTCGATGATATCTCGCCGTAGGTCTTCGATTACCAGAATGCGACGTATTCCCCCAGTGGGGGAGATGGCCTCTTGCAAGTTCTCGGGGCAGACTGGTTGAAAGGCAGGTGCAGGGCTCGCACCTTCCTTGTCGGACGCGAAGTCCAGTTGCAGAATGCGACAAGGCCGCCGGTCTGCTTCGGGGTCAGAGAGGAAGTCGCCCAGTCCAGCAAGGCAGGGGTTTTTGTTCCGTTGAGCTCTCACGAAATCTTGGTACGTCATGGTGTGTTTTTTCTATTTCTTCGTCCTTTTCTAGGCAGCAGAACGAGAAGTCCGGAGACGGGGGAGAGCAGTTATAATAAAAGGCTGCTTCATCAAGAACGCTGACATCTTTCAGCCTTGCGGTATACGAAAGCATCGGTTCAGCTATCCTCGAGGCTACATCGGGCAATCTCATCGAATGTGTCTGCGGACCAATCAACGCCGCTGCCATCTGTCAGCTTGGCTTCATTACTACGACTTGTCGGACAGGTTCGCGTACAGTAGTGCCCTGGGCTATCCCACTCCAAGGTAGGTGTACGCGCGCTGCTTTTGCCCACTTCCGCCTTGGGGTGCTATAATCCCTATCGTGTTCGCGGTCACGCTAAAACGAAGCTCACTTTTCGTATAGCAACCAAAATGACTTATTCGAGCACAATGGCACCCGCTCAGCCTTCTCTTTTGATCCAATTACTGACATCGACTAACAAGGACATCAACGCGAACAAATAAGTATTTGGGATAACCAACGCATTTAACCTCTTGAGAGCGGGAAACCTCCATCAAGCCTTGCTGCATGCATACATGATCAATTCCCACCAGCAACACAGGGGGTGCCACGTAGGATTGCTCAAAATACAAAACTGGCGGTGAGTTTTGTAGGTAGGCTGTACTTCAATCAGTTCACTTCTCTTCAGATTATCTCTCAAGCTCAGCTCTCTTTCCCGCCGTTTGTTTTACCAAGATGACCACTTACGTCCGTTACAATCGGGACAGCGCGATTGATGAATTCTTCAACTCGAACACTACCGTAACAGGGCATCAATGTGATGAATTCGCCGTTTCTCGTGCTGGGGGCATATCCACTGCTTTACGGATGCAAGGAGTGTGCAGTTATACTGTGACAGCCGGGCCCAGCAATCCAAGCTCTTCCAGTTTCGAGATGAGTTTCGAGATGTGAACTCTATCCTTGACATGGGCTTCATTACCCTCGCCAAAGAGATCCATCCCGGATTCGTGGCTAGCTGCAAGTATCTCGGTACCTTGGGCGAGTCCTGGCCAGTCTAAATCTACGAGATGAAGTATCTTCCTGGGACTGCTCACATCATGGCGCGCATTGCTCCAGATGACATGTCCCGACAGTGTAATACTGTTAAGGACTTTGCAAGGTACCTACAACAGACTTATTATCTAATTAGTAAGAAATAATACTTGAGAAAAGCTTTTTTGCACAGTTGTAGAACAACAATCTACAACCATCCTCAGATCATATCGCAACTTTGCTTAAGGATTTTCGATACAATTTCGACCTTCTTTCTCGTGACCTACCTTGCCGCTTTGCACTTAACCTGGACGTTGTCCGCAGGAAGCTCCCGTCTCTCTTCTCAGAAGCCCTCCCCTTTGTTCTTAGCCATGGCGACCTCAATATGATCACTCTCCTAGTCAACACCGAAACCGGCAATATCACAGGGATCGTTGACTGGGCTGAATCAAAGATTCTGCCCTTCGGCTTCGTGCTATACGGGCTTGAGAATCTTCTAGGCCGAATAGATTCGGAAGGCTGGCACTACTATCATCGTCACACCGAACTCGAGAGCCTCTTCTGGCGCACCGTTCGACAGGAGGCTGTTGGTTTCTCTGGTTTGGATTTGCGCTTGGTTCGTGTTGCGAGGATGGCGGGGCTTTTCTACCATAATGGATTTCGTTTCGATGCGCAAGGCAGAGTGCAAAGTGTGCGCGTGGACCGGAATCATGGCGAGGTTAGCTACCTCGATGCTTTTTGTGTGTTAATCATCAGTGGACTTCTGTTCTGTAAGCCTGCTTATCATGTACTACAGGTGGATTGATATCTGCGATACTGGTAGGCTGAGTCTATCCAGCATCCCCGAACGCATCCATGGGACGTCCTCAGCAACACTTTGTCCTCCTTGACCTGGAAGTGTGCGTGGATAAGGTGGAGCCTAAATAGTTTATGGACGTTGAAGCGTTTGAATGGGGCGGCAAGCTCCTAAAGGTGAATCTAAGGCACTTATGGCTAGTCTCCATCGTCCGGTACAAGATTGTATCTGCGTCAGCGTGGTTAGCGCATGGCCAATCCAAGAGAAAGTCATGATTGCTAGTTAACATACGCCCACGAGGACTGTTGAAGGTCCTTGACAGTAGGAGGGACATGAAGGCCGGGGATGACCATGGAAGCAGTTGCCGTACGGCGACTGCCATGATGGAGATGAGCTTGGAAAGAAGTTGTTGACGGTGGATATAGCAGTTGATAAAATGAGAATTAGATGCTCTAGACAAGAGAGCGACGGGCGTCCATTGAGTATTCGTTCGGCGCTTGCAGCTTTCCAAGCGGGGCAGCGTCAGGCCCCTCGAAGGCCAACGCCTAGCCCATCAGTTTAGCTAGCAGCGAATGGCCACGGTCCGTTCGCCAAGGGGCCTTAGGCACCTCGCATGTTACAGGATGGAACCGCCGCAGGTGCCTTGTAATATCAAGTGTACTGAGCAAGGGAGTACTCTCCTCAAGGTTGGGGTTTAAGAAGTTCATAGATAGGTCTATCTGACCTCTCAAGAATCAAGAACCAAGCGTATGGCTGAAACTGCTCGGGTTGAGGGTGGTTTGGTATGTCCAACAGGCTAACAGAAGCTCTATAGAGTATTGCCTAATTTGGCGCCATATTGCCGGGGTTACTTTCATGGAATGCGAAGAGGACCGGGCGTAAATGCTAGGTAGCACGTCATTGATTCGTTATGGAGCTACCCGTGCCTAGGTAGATAGCTCAGGTAGCTGTATTCGGTCAAGTCGTCTCACCAAACCTCCAACCCCTACCCTAGGCTCTGGTGCAACTCGAGCGTCAGGTTACTTACTCTCAGGCTAATAGCCCATTCAATTACAGCGTTGTCCGATTCATCTAGGGTCCACTCCACCACCCTAGGGTAGCCTGGTTAGGGTACGGTGCGCGCATCACATGACTCCCCAGCTCGCGCTTCCAGTTCAGCAGCGGTCAATAATATATTTGGAGGCGAGGGACGGTGGAAGGTGGAGGTTTTCGAGGTCCTGAGTCTAGTTCCTGGCTGTCTATGTCGCGCGAGCAGACGCCGGCACGGACACCAACCCAACACCATGACCGGGAGGATCGCGTCGCGACTGGACGATATCGACGGCTTCTGCGGTGATGTGCCGCTTATTTACCAGGTGCTGGATGTAGTCCGCTGTCCATTCTTGGCAGCGTCTGTTTGTTGTCTATTTGGATAGGGGGATAACATGTCAGTAGGTGCACGTCTACCTAGTCGGGTTGGAATGAGGATGATGGGGATATACATAGATGAACTAGAGATGAGAGAGGCTAAGGCTAGGTGTTTGATGCGGACGGAACGCAGCGTATGGGACGTACATTATTAACTGGCGCCAGGAAGTTCTCGCTGACGCGCGGCGCGGGGATTTGCGTTGCTGCGCGCTCGAGCGCGTTGGTTGGGGTTGTATCTGCATAGTATGCATTTGCGCCGGTGATGTCTCCATTTCCATCCTCAGTCTCACGTTCGTAGCTTGCAACAAGAGTCTCGTCGACTTCCCCGAGTGGATACATCTCGAACGGCTCGGTGCTGTGCAGGGCCGGGGTGTAGCGGCGTCGGAACTCGTGCATGAAGCCGAGCATTGGCGCGCCGACGACGTTGATCAGGGTGCCGTTTTGGTGGTGGATGTTGTTCTCGGCGGCAGTGGAGGGGGATGTTGAGTTGGTCGATGGAACGAAGATAGCGAAGTGTGCGCGTTGCCGCGAGGAGGACCGCGAGGTCATCAGGTAGATCTTTCGCGTTGTTGCTTCGGTTTGCGTGGCCATGGCGGCGGGTGTGGGGGTTGCAATGCAGTGTTGCTGATGATGACGATGATGAGATGACTATTGAGCATCGGTGGTTGTGAGTTTGTCTGGCGATGGAAAGCAGAGTCCGACGATAATCAGGTAGGCAACCGAATGCGCGCACCTCAATACGCGCCCTGAGTGCACGACTCATAACCTACCACGCCCAGGCTGGCGCCTAGTCGGCGAGTAACCTGCGACACCAGAACTAACAATCGAGACCAAAAGGAAAAGAAATCCTTGACCCCCGGCCTCAATCAAGTCTTGTCCCGGCTATCCTCATCCCCACCATCCTGCACTGCAAACAGAACCTTCATGTAGAGACTGCACCCGCGACAGCCCACAACAATCTCATTCACGCCCGCCTCAACCTCCCTCTCCAGATCCCCCTCGGAGACCAGAAACCCGCGCTCGTCGCCACACCTGCAGCTCCGATACCAAACAGCCTCCTCCTCTCCATCTTCATCGCATTCCAAATCTTCCAGGTCCACGACTTCCAGCCCAGTGTGGAACACCGTCCCGTTCCCGGTCCCGTTCTTCTCGCCCAGCCGACTCCGATCGAGCCGCAGAACGCGGTCGTATTCAGCGCGCTGGGCGGGGTCGGAGAGCGTCTTGTAGGCGGTTGTTATGGCGTCGATGGTGATTTTGTCATTTGGGGTTGTTGAGGGTGTGAGCGGGGAGGCGTGGGCGTAGGAGGGGAGGTCTGTCGCGTCGGCGACACCGCGCGCTTTGTCCGGGTGGTGCTTTAGGAGCGCTTTGTGGTAGGCGAGTTTCAGCTGTTGCTTTGTGAGGCCGGTCGCTGGGAAGGGGAGGTTCAGGATTTCGTAGAACGAGCTGGAGGGCGTCGTTGTGGTTGGGGAGGGTCGAGTCATTTTTTCGGGTTGCGGCGCGCGCACGTTTTGGTTTCGGAAAGTCTTCGTTCGTTCGAGAGCAGAGATTCGATGCCGGGTATTCGTATAACCCGGACAGAGAAATTGTTTTGTAAGTGCAGGGGAGAATAAACGAAGACCTGGCCGGCCGGGGTAGAAAGATGAGGTGTTGGTGCTGGTGAAGAAATAATTTGCGGGGAGATCTCGATCTCCGAGGCGGGAGTGGGATGAACGCTGCACGGTAAGTCAGCCATTCTCCCTTTTACTTGAACCAAGGTGGTTCATTGGATGATGAGGTACAAAAATTATTTTTGGTGCACTTGTTCTTTTCCAATGTTGAAGCAGGAGATGGTCTTGTCTTGGAATGTGATGGTAAAAAATCTTGATGTATTCCGTGAGCCTCTACTAGAGATTCTATCCCGTAGTACAGTAGTACAGTCTAGTACGTAGACAAGTAAAGTCAAATCAAATCAAAGAGAATAACCAGAAACATCCAGGTGACGCAAAAGTCGGATATCGAAAACATGACAGCAAGAGATAAAAACAAAGGAGTATGCGGAAGTACCCCGTGGCTGAACAACTCTAAGCAAACCGAACCAAACTAAACAGAGCAAATCCAGAGTAGTCACGTCTAGGTGAAACGATCTACTCGGAAGTCTTGAAAACAAAGCGGTCCTCAGCCTTGCTAGCAAACGGCACACCAAGCTCAAGCAGCTTAACAAAGACATCGGAGAACTCCTTGAAGAAGACATCGCTGTCCTTGGCATACCGCTCAACATGCTTCTTGAATTCCTTGTCCTTGACAAGCGCCAGGTCAGAGGGGAACATCATGAGCGTCTTGGTGCTGTTGTCCGTGAACTGCTTGGGCCCGTTCCACTTGCGCTGCTGCCACTTCTCCTCGACCAGCAGGCGGAAGAACTCGTTGGTGAAGACCGTAGGAGAGAAGTTCCACGGCCCGTCGAAGCCCGAGCGGTCCGTGTGCGCGCGGCCCAGCGCATGCGCGCCGATCAGAGCTACCATCTCGCGGTCGTCAAAGCCCATGCGTCCGAAGATCGCGCGGATGTGGTCCTGGGCCTTGGAGGCGTCGGGAAGGCGCCCATCAGGCGTGCAGCCGGAGACGTCCCTGTCCATGCGCCCGGGGCGCCAGGGGATGGCCGGCCCGCCGAGTTCTTGGATGGAGCAGGCGCCCGCGAGCGTCCAGAGGTCCGAGTACGTGATCCACGGGAACTGCTGCTTGATGGGCTCGAGGAAGTCGCGGGCGTACTTGAGGCCTGCGTTGGCGCCGTGGTCGGATTCGGGCGCGAAGCGCATCGTCGCGCCGTTGCTGCCGCCGGTGCCGGTCTCCGCGTCGTACGTGCCGCTGGCGTGCCAGGCTAGGCGGACGAGGACCTAGAGGATGATTGTTAGGATTGAAGATAGATATGGGTGAGGAGGGCGGTGGAGACGTACAGGTCCGTAGCTGCCGTCATCGTAGTCGGTCTCGTTGGCGAGCTTGTCGGCAATGGCGTCGTAAACCTTCTGGTAGTCGGCCTGAGTAGGGGTGAAGACCTTGGTGCTGACCGAGGCATCGCCGCCCTGGAAGTAGAAGTATGCTCCGGCACCACCTGCGAGAGCAGCACCAGCCCAGATAAAGGCGCTGGAGGACTTGCCGGAGCTAGCCTCGGAGGCGTAGCCGCGGCGAGAGGCAGCGCGGAAGCCTTGGGTGGGGAGGGCGAAGCCCGAGCTGCGGACAGCTGGTCTGAAGGAGGAGCGCAGGAACGCGCGGGATGCGGAGCGAGCAGCAGATGCCATTGTGAAGGTTTGGTGGTAGGAGAGAAAGGAATGAAGGGGAAAGAAGGAGAGACAGAGGGAGAAGATAAGGAAAGGAGAGTCGGGATGAACAGGGATACAAATAGCCAAACAAGCCTTATAAGGGCGAACCCCAGACCTTAGAAGGCCGTCGAACAGGCGCTCACCAATCACGGAGGCCACATTTCAGAGATCTGGACCCAGGCCCTCGAATTGAGTCAGCAGAAGGCGTCAAGAATGGCTCTCCGCATTTGGGTTTCCGAGACTCCGATGGACAGCAGGGGCGGCGGTTGGAGAGGGCAAACGTGCGTGGCGATCAGGCCATCGCTGATCCATGGGAGCTGACTGAAGGAGATGGATTAATCATTTAGACTCGGTATTCAAGTTAAGAATCTGCATTCAGGTGATTAATGAAGCTTTTTGAGTCTTGATATACCAACGTTGCCGAGGTGCTGGAGAATAACTATGGGGCTCTTCTCAGGATTTGTAACGGGCTCGTCCTCTTTGGTCAGCAGCGTTGGCCGCGGGAAATTCCGAGTCTTCTCCGCAGTCGATCTTATTCATCCGGCGCGTCTAGCTCAGAGCTGCCATCTAAGATACTATCAGACTGAGTCTGCAGGATACAAAGCTTTGTTTGATTCTCATTTTTTATCATAGGACAAGGCATCATCCAACATTGCGCAAAGACCATGTTTTGGACCCGCTGTTATGATACCTCGCTGTGCGATAGCAGGCCTTACCACGTCTTCTACTTTACGTAGCCTGAGAGTTTACGGATACACCAAGCCACGAAATGAATCAAAATCAATTGTATTATAACTATCGGAATGTCCGTCGTAAAAATAGTCCTGCTGTTCGATATGGCAAACACCAGGGTGGAGTAGACGCAGCTCTGCTAAAAACTGTTTGGTTTTGATCTTCCACTGAACGAACTAAAAAAAGTACGCCTCTAGGCCACTGTCAGGCTAGACGCTCACTGTGTGGTTCAACTGAGCTATGCTCATTGTCGGAAAAGAGATAAAGATACAGTTTGCAGCCAATGCGACGCGGACGCTACTCAGCATCAAGAGTGCGATCCGCGTCGAGGCGCGAAGGGAAAATTGTCGATAAAAGAAACGAAATATGTGAAGGAGCGAAGTTGGATTCGGAGGGCCGAGAGATAACAGAGATTTGCTTCTTAGCGTGGTCGCACGTGAGCGCCCTCGCTTACTGTGTCATGTGATTCCTTCATGGTGCTACGGAGAACAGGAGGTATGAAGACAGCGTAAGATGGTATGCCTTCCCGGTTGAAGATCTTTTCATAACGGCTTTCAGGGAACTCAATAGATTAAGCTCCCTGGGGGCATGTTATGGGCATGTCGAATGCGCTGGAAGACCATTTGGCGGCGTTTCTCAAAATTGTTGGCAGGCTCTAGTGCGCAACTAGGGAAGTTATATATATTCGACAACAAGGGGACTAAGAAATAGCTTCATCTTAAAGAAAGTGCATACTCCCAGCTAGCCAAGTCGTCACCAGTAAAGTGGAATGATAAAGCTGTAACAAGGATATACATCAAACTAGGTAGATTCAGAATACCTCCAGCCTGGCTTCGTTTCCAAAGTACTCCGTAGTGACAATTCTCCTTGGACTACAGAAACCTCAGCCTCAGGCAGAGTATCGATATAGCACGTGACACCCCAGCGGTATATCTTATCCACCAAAAAATTGCTCGCGTCCTTTTTCCTTCTTTCCTCACACATTCATACCTCAGAACGCATAATCAACCTCCAAATCCTGTAACTTTTCATAGGTTATGTCCATAGGATGGTAGGTCATATTGGCGAACGAGATTAAGCTTTCCGGCATGAGCAATGGGGTTCTTATGGCTTCGCTGCCGCGCTGCGCTTCTTCGGACGCGTCGGCGCAGTGGTGGTTGAAGTCGCCTGTTGCTCACACATCATCACAGCGAATATCTGTATTTTGTAGTTGCTTCCTGAACAGAGCAAAGCTCGCGAGGGAATTCCTGTGCGAAGGGGCTCATTTGTAGCTGAACCCTCTGTACTATGATTGGGGCTGGCCCCTGACTAAAGCCTTTTGCGACGAGCGCGATCAATGCTTTGTCTGTGCTGCGCCGACCCAAAATCAAGCACCCAGCCAAGTTGGAAATCCGACCATCATCGCGGCAGTTGATTCGAGCGACAAAGAAAAGTGTATGAAATGGGCCTGCCAAAAAGCCAGCCCGGAGCATCCAGACGCTCAGTAATCCGGCATGGCGGCGGCGGCTTCCCCACCTCCACAGCTCGCCTGGCACCTGCTCTCTCCTTTTACTGCCACTTCTTCCGCCGTCCCTCCATCATCCCTTGCATTTATTTAATTCAATAGACTTATGACGGCACATGCCCTGCTAGATATGTGCTGCTTATCCACTCGTTAATACTGTACATTCTTTTATCCCCGCCGCTGTCACGATATCTCCAGCTCGGCCCTGTCCGATTCGTCCGACTGCCATTCTCCCTATCTTTATTTGAGAACTCTCCCACATTCGACCATGGCCCCTGGAATCAGCAAACGCCAGCAGCAGCGCAATGAGCGCGCGCTGCAAGACCTCATCCGAGCGGTTCCGGGCAATGACCGGTGTGCCGACTGCTCAGCGTTGAATCCAGGTATGATTAGTTCACTTGTCCCTGCGGACATGGCATAGCTAACCACTTATCGCGCTGGATAGGATGGGCCAGTTGGAACGTATGTACCTCGACCGATTGCGGACCGATCTCGATTGGGGGCTAATGCGGCGATTATAGTTAGGAATCTTCCTATGCATGCGATGTGCAGCCTTGCACAGGAAGATGGGAACCCACATATCGAAGGTCAAATCGCTGAGCATGGACAGTTGGGCTGCGGACCAAGTCGACGTGAGCTAAACGGATAAGCCGCACCAACGGACAACGCTAACGGATATGGCCTCTAGAATATGAAATGTCATGGAAACATCCTCGTGAACAAGATGTACAATCCAAGGAACATCCAGCCCCCCGTCCCTACCGATATCGACGAATCCGACGCATGCATTGAGCGGTTCATTCGGCAAAAGTATCAGACAAGGACGCTCGAGGACGGGAAGCCAAAGCCACCAAGCCGCAAGCCTAGCTATACAAGGTCGCCAGAGAGCTCACCTCCGCCGTTGCCGCCGAAGCCTTCGCGGCCGTTTGGGTTTGGTCTTCGGTCTGCCTCATCCGCCATGGACCTCAACCGTCATTCAGGCAGTAGTCATGGCCTAGACTCGCCCACCACTGATACGCGACGGCCGTCGTTTGATATGAAGCTGGCAAAGTTGAGGGAGATGGGATTCGCCAATGAGCGCAGAAACACCACCGCCCTTAGGGAACTAGATGGAAATTTTGACAAGACAGTTGAGACATTGAGGAGACTTGGAGAGGGCAGACAGACACCACAAGTTAGGACTCCGGCGGCCGCCACCGGAATGGGTGCATCTGTCAATCCTTTCGATCAATTGGATGCCAAACAGCCGGCCCAGCCAGTGCAGCCTCCTCAGCCGCAGCAGCAGCCGTCGCAGCCGACCGGACTGAGCTATAATCCTTTTGACATGTCCAGTTCGCAACCTCAACTCCCGCCCCAACCGCAACCCACCCAGGCTTTTGAGCAATCATTCCAGAACCTACAAGTGGCACAGCCTCTGTTCCCCCACTCAACCGGGGGTTATCCGAATAGACAGAACTCACTTCCGACATACACCCAGCCTCTTGCTTCTCCATTCGCTCCATCACAACCCGGCTTTGCCGCGTCTCCACAGCCGCTCGATGGCGGGAACAACCCGTTCTTCCAGACTGGGGTCCAAACACAGCCGCCTCAAAACCCTTATAGCGCCCAAACAAATCCATTTTTTGGCCAAGTGTCGGCGCCGCAACCGCAAGCGGCATTCCAGAACCAAAATCCGGCAGCCCCAACGACCACGGCCGGCTTCACCCCATCACTCCAACACGCAAACACTATGCCGTCGTTATCATCCTCTTCATCACCTTTTGGGCAACCTTCTCCCTTCCAAGCGCAGCCGCAGGGACAAACACAACAAAAGCAGCAGCAGCAGTTTCAACCGCAAACCCAACAGCAGCAGCAATTTCAACCGCAACCTCAACAGCAACCCCAGCTCGGATTGCAAAGTTCACTGCCTGGCCAGGTTCCATTTAACCGCCCCTTCCAATCTATGGCTGCCCCGAACACGCAACCCAACGGTTACGCTGCTCAGCAACCCACTCAGACTCCATTCGGATATCAACAACATGCACACCCGTTTGCCCCACAGCCTACGAGCCGAGTTGACAAGAACAGCATTCTCTCTTTGTACAACTTTTCTGCGCCCCCTCCTGCTATTCCCGAGCAACAGGCACAGTCCCAGGCAGCATTTGGAGGGGCACCTCCTAGCCAGGGTCAAAATCCACAGGCAACCCAAATCACTGCCCCCCAGACAGTTGGAAGCCACAACCCTTTCCTAGGTTTTGCAGCTGCCCCCGGCGCACAAAACCCAGCTCAGGCCCCAGTCCAAGTCCCAGCTCAGGTCCAATCGCAGCCATCCGCGTACGGCATGAATGCGAACCCGTACAACCCGGCTGCCAATCCGGGGTTCATGCGAAGCCATATGAGCCAGCAAAGCGTGGATATCAATGGCTTCCAAAGCGGACGGCACAGCCCTGATGCATTTGCTAGTCTCAGCGCGCGACATGGATGATAACTTTTGCTGCATCTATTTCCTTATCTCAGCACTGTCTTTTTGGCGTGTAGGAATATCAAAACACAGCATTTGGGCGTTTCCCTTTGTACATTTTTGATGAATAGACTGACCATGCTTGGTTTGGTATATAGCCTGGCAATTGATGTATAGATTGACCAACCTGCCTTTTTGAAAACTATTCGAGCTTCGTTAGTCTGCATTGGATTACTGACCCGATATGCAGTGCCCAGGTGGACGTTCCCAGAAACCGCCAAGAAGAGCGGGCACACGGCCAAGAACCCGCCCGCCAACCATTTTGGGCATGTACGCACGTGCTCTTGACGCGAACAGAGTGGGGTTGGTCTGGGTTTGGAAGGTCACTTCGAACAAGTCCGGGTCCGTTACGCATGGCACGGTCCTTGGCTGAAAACCAAAATCTCTGAGCAGGAATTGGCCCTTGAGATGGGAG
The DNA here is from genome assembly GCA_003719405.1 of Aspergillus incahuasiensis. Lineage (NCBI taxonomy): Eukaryota > Fungi > Ascomycota > Eurotiomycetes > Eurotiales > Aspergillaceae > Aspergillus > Aspergillus incahuasiensis. Next base: position 6,142 of record RHLP01000263.1, on the reverse strand, counting down.
AAAATGGCGTTGAGATGGGAGGAAATGGCCTTGAGTAGAGGTGCGGATTGGGACATTGTTGAGCCGAGTTGACGATCAGTCAACAGTCGTGGCTTTCCCTACCAACAAAGCCTGAAGGCCTTCGGCGTACCCCACTCGATACACCTTCCTACCTAGATTCTCGTCTTGTGGGTAGCTTGCCACCAGCCCAACCAAAATCGCGGCCAAGGATGGTGGCCTGGGCGCCAAGATGGTTACCTCGTCTCTACCAATCGCTACATGCGGATGGTGGCCTGGGCGCCAAGATCATTAGCTCGTCTCTACCAATCGCTAAGGCTGAGTGCGGATGGTTTTGTTTTTTCTTACCTTGGTGGAGGGGAACATTCACTGGGCAATGCCATCATCCCGCAGAAGTGGACAGGACTACCAGTGTTCCCCCTCTTCGGCATATAAAGCTGATAGCCCCCCCCGTAGCAGCCTTCTCTGTTTACCATCCCGTCTCATCTTGACCTTTGAGGGTACAAAATAGTTGCCAGTCGAGACTATTCGAGCTAGCTTATCATCTCAACCCCCAATGGCTCGCGAAAAGACCAAACCTGAAGGGGTACAGCCCGGCCATGCTTCTCTCAGCCTGCCAGCGTACTGCCTCCCCTTCGACGCTGTTCTCGAAGAACTCGGGACCAAAGTCGACGAAGGCCTGACAAAAGACGAGGCAGCCCGTCGTCTCCAACAGTATGGCCCCAACCAGCTGGACGAAGGCGAGGGCGTCTCGGTGATCAAGATTCTCGTGCGCCAGGTGGCCAACGCAATGATGCTAGTTAAGCGGCCCACTTTACCCTAGTTCTTGTTTTGTTCTACTTTTTTCTTTTATTTTTTCATTTGCTTTTATCGTACTGTACGAGAGAGAACTCCCAGAGTCTGATCCAATTCGTCGTCGCAGGTGCTGATTCTGGCCATGGCGGTCAGTTTCGGAATTCAATCATGGATTGAGGGCGGTGTCATATCAGCCGTCATTGTCTTGAACATCGTCGTCGGCTTCTTCCAGGAATATGCGGCTGAGAAGACGATGGAGTCCCTGCATTCGCTGAGTTCGCCGACGGGGACGGTATCGAGGGACGGTGAGACCTTTTCGGTTCCGTCTGCGGATATCGTTCCCGGAGATATGGTGGAGTTGAGGACGGGGGACACGGTGCCTGCTGATATTAGGTGAGCCTGCTGCTGTCAGTATCTGAAAAAGAAGGGCTTTGTGCTGATTAGGTAGATTGGTTGAAGCAGTCAACTTCGAGACCGATGAAGCCCTCCTCACGGGTGAATCGCTCCCGGTGCAGAAGGAATGCGACGTGACGTTCAAAGAAGATACTGGTCCCGGAGACCGGTTGAATCTTGCCTACAGTTCGAGCACGGTCACCCGTGGCCGTGCCCGAGGCGTGGTGGTCAATACCGGCATGGCCACAGAGATAGGATCCATCGCAGCAGCCCTCCGCGCCACCAACAGCAAACGCCGCCCTGTTAAACGCGGACCTGAAGGCGAGACCAAGAAGCGCTGGTACCTCCAGGCGTGGACATTGACCGGAACCGACGCAGTCGGCCGATTCCTCGGAGTCAACGTGGGCACGCCGTTGCAGCGAAAGCTGTCGAAGCTTGCCGTTCTGCTGTTCGGCATTGCGGTGCTCTTTGCCATTATTGTCATGGCGGCCAACCTATTTTCAAGCGATAACGAGGTTATCCTGTACGCTGTCGGGACAGGACTCAGTATGATTCCTGCGTGCTTAGTGGTCGTTCTCACAATCACCATGGCTGTCGGGACTAAGCGTATGGTGGAGCGAAACGTGATTGTGCGCAAGTTGGATTCGCTGGAGGCGCTTGGAGCGGTGACGAATATCTGTTCTGACAAGACTGGCACGTTGACTCAGGGTAAGATGGTGGTTCAGAAGGCGTGGATACCGTCGCGGGGGACTTACTCTGTGGGTAGCTCGAATGAGCCTTTCAACCCGACTGTTGGAGACGTTACTCTTTCGCCGCTGGCACCTGTCAACTCTGACAATGAGAAGGAGGGGCTCGTGGCTGAGAATGTGGAGGGTCTTGTTGAGGGCAACCGCGCACTTGAGGACTTCCTTGACGTTGCATCCATGGCCAATCTGTCTCATGTGTTCAAATCCGAGGAAGGAGACTGGCGTGCACGAGGCGAGCCAACTGAGATTGCGATTGAAGTGTTTGCCTCTCGCTTCAACTGGAATCGAGACCGGTGGACCAAAGGGTCTAAGGCAGTGTGGCACCAGAAGGCGGAATTTCCGTTCGATTCCACGGTGAAGCGGATGTCTGTTATCTTCAACAAGGTGACTGGAGAAGGAGAGCACAGCATGGTGTTCACGAAGGGTGCGGTCGAGCGAGTTGTTGAAGCCTGCACGACTGCCGCTTGGGGCGACTCACCATCTCCAACTGCACTCAATGACGAGATGCGCAGCCAGATTTTCCAGAACATGGAAGAACTTGCTGGAATGGGCTTGCGTGTGCTGGCACTGGCTCACCGGCCGTACGACGAGCAAAGCCGCGTCCTCGAAGGATCCGACCTGAAACGCGAGGAAATCGAAAAGAACCTCTGCTTCCTCGGCCTCATCGGGCTGTATGACCCGCCGCGGCCTGAAACCGCGGGATCGATCGCCGCCTGCTACCGAGCAGGCATCACGGTACACATGGTGACGGGCGACCACCCGGGCACAGCCAAGGCGATTGCGCAGCAGGTGGGCATTCTGCCAGCAGACATGTCAGTCCTCGGAGCAGACGTAGCAGAAGCCATGGTCATGACCGCAGCCCAGTTCGACAAACTCTCCGAGGAGGAAATCGACGACCTCCCAACGCTCCCCCTGGTAATCGCGCGCTGTGCGCCCCAGACCAAAGTCCGCATGATCAACGCCCTCCACCGCCGCGGGCGCTTCGCCGCCATGACGGGCGACGGCGTCAACGACTCGCCGTCCCTCAAACACGCCGACGTCGGGATCGCCATGGGCCAAGCCGGGTCGGACGTCGCGAAAGACGCGTCGGACATCATCCTGACCGACGACAACTTCGCGTCGATCCTCAACGCCGTCGAGGAAGGCCGGCGCATCTTTGACAACATCCAGAAGTTTGTACTACATCTGCTCTCCGAGAACATCGCGCAGGCGTGCACGCTGCTCATCGGGCTTGCCTTCAAGGACCTCGACGGCAAATCCGTGTTCCCGCTCGCGCCGGTGGAAATCCTCTGGATCATCATGATCACCTCGGGCATGCCGGACATGGGGCTGGGCATGGAGATCGCAGCGCCTGATATCATGGACCGTCCCCCGCAGGCCAAGCAGGGGATCTTCACGTGGGAGATCATTGTCGATATCCTCGTCTACGGCTTCTGGACGGCCGCTCTGTGTCTGTCGGCGTTTTCCCTGCGCATGTGGGGCTTTGGCGACGGGAACCTCGCGTCCGGCTGTAACAGGGAGTACTCGGACGCCTGCGACCTGGTCTTCCGGGCGCGGGCTACCACATTCGTCTGTCTCACCTGGTTCGCGCTCTTCCTGGCATGGGAGATGATGAATCTGCGCCTCTCGTTCTTCCGCATGCAGCCGGCCTCGACCAAATACTTCACCCAGTGGATGTACGACGTCTGGCGCAACAAGTTCCTGTTCTGGAGTATCATGGCCGGCTGGATCACGACGTTCCCGATCCTGTATATCCCGGTCTTGAACACGGTTGTGTTCAAGCATACGGGGATCTCCTGGGAGTGGGGCATTGTGTTTGTCGAGGCCGTGCTGTTCTTCCTTGGTGTTGAGGCGTGGAAGTGGGCGAAGAGGGTGTTTTATCGACGCCGTGCGGGGAAGATGGGGAGTATGACGCCGTTGGGGGAGATGAGGGCGGGCAGTGAATCGGCCTAACGATTGCTTTCCTCCGCTCGAGTGCGCGGGTGGAGATTGGAGTCGTTGGATATGGGTCTGACTGGGATTCATGTGCCTTTGGCTTCTGGGGATTGCAATTTCGGAACTTGTGCAGGTGGAGTGAGTGGCCTGGCGAGTTGCAACGTTGCGGTTATGATTATTTTGGCTGGGTCGGGTTGGTCTGGTTGCTGGATAGCTTGTGGGTAAAAAACATGCATACTTGGGTACTTGGGTGCCGGGCTGAGTTTTGAATGATGGATAGGTAGGTAGTTCACTAAGTGGTACATAGGTATTGGTAGCGCTAGATAATGCGAGGTACATATGTTGATTGTAGAATATGGTTACAACTACCTGCCAGTGCTAGCACTGGTACCTTGGACATACCTAAGTGTCCCCCGTATTGGGCACATGCTAGGTCTTTCCTTCTCAACAACAGGTACCTTGGGAAGGCACAGAGGGCCGGGTATCCTATCTGGCTCTCAACTACCACCCCTCTGGGCCTATCGAAGACACCCCGGTGCCATTCTCATCCATGGATATATCCCACCATCGTCCCACACTTAGCGTATACCAGCAGTTAGGGTTGGCAGCAGTAGATATACCCGGGACCCATATGCAGCATTCTCATGATATCCTGTCATGGCAGGTGGTGCAACTATACCAAATAGCATGTTGAATATGACCATAGTATACTGGAAGTCAGAGATATCTTACCAGAGTATTCGCTGTAGCAGGCCTGGTAGTGCACGAGTCCGCCTAGCGCTGGACTGGTCGGCGGTGGGGTGGTAGGGCTACCGTAGGGTAGACTGAGCGACGGGACGGGGAGGGAGATGAGCTAGGCTGATAGTCTACAGTATAAAGGTCATGGCTACGCAAGGATTCCATGGGAAGCGGGTAGGAAACTGGGATACATGCGATCAAAGTTAGTGGGATAGAAACGCCCGACTACGGAAACACTGGGAATCCTCTGGAGCCACCTATGTTGAATAGGCAGCCAGCCCTGCCCTGCCCTGCCCTGCCCTGCCTAGCCTAGTAGGGTATCCATGCAGGGTGCTCTCTAACCCTAACCATCCAACGGGCCCGTCCCAAGCGGCGGAGGTCCATCATCCGCGTCATCCTGCGCCGGATCCTCGACCTTGGGCTCTTCCTTTGGCTTCTTCGGCTCTTCCTTTGGCTTTCTCGGCTCCTCGCATGGCGTCCTCGGTTCCTCCTTTGGCTTCCTTGGCTCCTCCTTCGGCTTCTCCTTCTCGGGGTACTCGTCCGCAGGATACTCGTCGTCCTCGTCGCCCTCCTCGCGCCACGGCCTCTCGGTGCGCTGCACGGCCTCCCAGTCGATGCCTGCGAGCGGGCCCGCGCCAGGCCCAGGCCAATCATCAAATTGGCGGTCGTCGTCGTCATCTCCCTCGAACTCGTCATCCTCGTAGTGCTCGTGCGCGTGCTCGTCGGCATGTCCTAGGCGGAAGAGGATCTCGTGCGGGGCGTTGTCTGCGTCTGCGTCTTCGTCTTCGTCTAGGTCTTCGTCGAGCTGCAGGTGCATGCGCTGGTGCAGATCGTCGTCGTCCACGGACTCGTCTAGCTCCATGTCCTCGGGGTAGTCCTCTGAAACAAGGGCAATGTGCTCGAACAACGCGCCGAGGTCGAGGTCGAGGTCTGGCTCGGCCTCATGCTCCTGCGTCTCGTCGCTATCTCGAACGGCCCTGTTGACCGCGAACCGGCCAGTCGGTGCGCTAGGCCTGCAGGTGCGTCAGTTCACACCCCCAGTCGGAGCAAATACCCCCTACGTGGCCGTAAGGGTACCCTGGGTAAGTCCCAACGTACGAGATATACTCCAACCCGGCAATCAAATCGCCACGCTTATTCAACAGCGGCGCCCCGAACCGGAAGACGCCGCCGCCGGGCAAGAACAGCTTATGCAGCTGGCGCAGGTCGCGGGCGAGCTGGGCCGCGACGGGCCGCAGCGCCGCGCGCAGCTGCTGCACGATGCGCGTCTCGAACTTGCGCAGGGCCGCGTTCAGCGACGCCACGCTGCTGCTCCACCCCCGGTTGCTGACCTTGGGCGGCCGGTGCGTGACCGCGGGCGTTCCTGCGCGCACTTGGATCCCCCCGCTTTGGATGGCTTCGAGGTGTAGTTGGATCTTCCACTCTGTTATGCTGTGGAAGGCGAAGGAGCTAAGTGGTGGAGTGGGGAAGATTAGGATGGAGGTCTACCTACACATTGACCTGGGTCTGGATTCAGGGGGGGTGCAGCGGATTGGGGC
>RHLP01000262.1:0-73265 GCA_003719405.1 Aspergillus incahuasiensis | reverse complement strand
GCGGGTGGGCGCACCTCTGCGAATATCAATTTATGTAGTAGAATGTGCTTCTTCATGTTGCTGATTGTGACTGCGGCCATCACGACTAGCGATCCGACCATCAGGCCCTGGCCCCAGGCTTCAAGGACCAGGCCATCTGGGTCGGTAGGACGCGTGATACGGTCGGAGTCTGAGGAGCTCATTGGGAAGGGGAGCACGTGGGGTTTAGGCTATGGTGCGACCATGGCAAGGTGTTTGCTTGTGTATTGATAGTGATAGTGCGGAGAGGAGAGGAGACAGCAGGGATGAGCTGGCGTAGGGATATTTAAGAAGCACGCAGGAACACAAGACTAGGCTCGAGCTCGGTGTCAAATATTAGACGGCTGGAATAGCACGGGGCTAGTTGAATGTATAGGTTACATTGAAAAGCTGGCGGACAAAGGCGCATACGCCAGCATCTGACATTGCATGATCTTGTTCTTTCACACTTGGGCACATGTCATTCCACCAGCAGGGGTTTATGACCGTGTCCGTGTTTCATGGAGCTGTTTGCGTCGGGTCCAATCCCGATGTCTGGGGAAGTGACTTTCAAGGGTTGGGGATTGTGGGGTAAGAGAAGTAGAGAGTACAGAGGCCAGTGCGTGCTTGCAACAGGCTGACGTGAACACGACGGAGAGCGAATAATACAAGCGAGATATGGCTGCGGCTTCGGTCGAATAACCAATCTGAGCAGATGGGAATCTCCGAGCGAGAAACTTAAGCTCCCCCTTCTCCATCTCATTTGCTTTTCTTTCGAGCTAGCCGTCGCAGGATTGCCGACCACCGCCGAAACTATTTCGTCCTGTTCTCCTGTGATTCTACTATGGGTTTACCATCTTGTTCGGGAGCTGCCCCGAAGACACCCTGCATCTCCTCGAGCGAGACGCTCAGTGTCTGAACAGCCCGTTAGCAGAAGCTTGACTGAGGGTTAGCGTCGGAGATCGCACCTCTTTCAGAAACACCCATGAGTATACCACGATCGCGTAATTGAAAATCGCAAACATCAAGAACATCCTCCAGCCGATATTGTCGATGGCATGTGGCGTCACCTGAGACATCATGAAGTTGAACAGCCACTGCGATGCCGCCCCAACGGTGACGCCAACCTCTCGCAGTCGACTCGAGAAAATTTCGCCGACGTACAGCCATGGAAGCGCACCCCAAGACATGTTGAAGCTGAACGCCTCCGCATATACCATGAAAATCATGGCAATTCCTGCCGGCGTCGCCCCCGAATTGCCCCCATCCGAGCTCGTGGGATGAGTCGCAAGCACGCACGCGATGATAAGCATGAACGAACCCATTGCAAAGGCCCCAACCATGAAGGGCACCCTTCGCCCAATTCTGTCAATGACGAACAACTGAAATATGCTGACACCCACGACCTTGACAACACCAAAGAAGCCAGTCACTAATTTGGCCGAACTCCCTGCACCGACGGCTGAAAAGATCTGGGTGGCATAGTATGCCAAGGAAGTATTCCCAGACAACTGAGCACATAGCTGGATTGTGATGGCAATGAAGATTCGGTACCTGTTCGCGGGAAGAAAAAGCTCACGCCAGGTAAAGCTTTCCTTAACACGAGCTTCTTCCTCGATGCCCGCTAGGATCTCATCAAATTCTTGCTGCAACCCCGGAGTGTCTTCCCCTCCTCGGACCCATTTCAGGGATTCCCACGCCTTTTCTTTTCGGCCCTTAACCGCTAGCCATCGCGCACTTTCTCTGACCGTGGCCATGCCTATTAAGAGTAGAGTGGATGGCAGCAACTGCAAGCCCAGTGCTATTTGCCATTGCCTGGACTTAGACGGCTGGGTTTCAGAGACGGCAAACGTGACCCAGTATGCGATCATCACACCCAAAGCAAAGAATAACTGGAAACAAGCCCCTAGCCGGCCGCGCATCTCTTTCGGGGCCATCTCGGCGGAGTACATAGGAATTAGCACGGTTGCCGCACCTATCCCGACACCAGCAATTACTCTACCCGCGTAGAAAGTGGCCAAGGTATGAGCGTTGATAATTTGCAATATCGTTCCAATGGTGAAGGTCAGAGAACTAATGATCAAACCCATGCGACGGCCAAATCGTGCCGCCACCGGCGTTGTGAGGAAACAGCCAAAGAAGGCGCCAGCCTGTAGGATAGATACAGCGTTGGAGTTGACCGTAGTCTTTTGTGATTCCGAGTACCGAAAGTCTCTCTGAAAAGACTCGAGAGTGAGAACACCGCCTGGTAGTGTTAGTGACAGCTTCTGGTGATTGAACATTGGAACACACTGATGACGCCGGTATCAAATGCGAAGGCAAACGAGCCCATGCAACTGGCAGATGCCAGATAGATGGCCCTAAAAAGACCCAGCTTCCGGCCCATGGTCACAGAGTAAGTATTTCAAAGTCCGAATAACTAGGTTGAAGGGATCTATAGCCGACGATGAAGCTGTTGATCGATGGATCACTGGGTGATAAATCGGCCGATATATACCTCGAATCGCTAGTAATCACGACATCACAGACAAATAGCTAATCAGACCGGATGAGGTATCACCTCATCGAAGCGGTAAGCTAGGCAGGGGCTACAAGTTATTCTAACTTGTCCTTTGTGGGACCAGTGCTTTGGTGACGTCCACCCCGATTATAGAAACCATCAATAGAATCCAGGAATGTAAAGATTGGCACTTAGATAGTGCCTCCGGGTCTGTCAAGAGTTCTGCGCCGCGTATCATGTCTGTGCAGGCGGGGAAGTCGTATAGTTCTCGAGAACCTCCATAGGAGGTGACATCAAGAGCAGCTGCGCATATCGCACCCTAGCCAATCATTTCTCTCATGGTGACCATGGCTCGGGTTTGAGCGGGGGTCAGACAGCTTCAACCCGACACAACTTGTGAGCTTCCGTCGCTTGAATGCCTTTCCTGAGCGGTTGCAGCGACGTGATGTCCTGTCGGCAATCTATCTCGAACGAGATTAGCGGTTGACCCGAGCTAGACCGGATTAGATTGAGCATAAACAGTGCAAATTTATGCATCGGAACAAATCAACATAGGGTCACAAATCTCGCAACTTGGCTCTCAACCTGGAGTCTCTGGTTGTTTGGGAGTCCTGGACCCTGACTTGGCTTACCTGGCGACAAGAGCCGCTAGATACCATGGATTGTTGTCAGCGGATCTCGGGTGGCTGCTGGTTCCTGAATGCAAAGCCAACGAAAATCCCGTTGTTTGATAGCAGAGTGAAATGCTTCCTAGAGACTCAGTCCGCTGCAGAGTAGACTAAGTCTGAGATAGACCACGATCTGTCAACCGCTCCTGGAAACTCGTTGATGCGAAGTCCAAGATCAAGATCATCTTAATGATAGACTGACGGGCCAGGGATAACCATGGTGGATCCTGTTATGGTATCCTCACTGCTAGCTGTAGCTGCGTATGCCGGCTAGCATGACAGGTGGGTCTCAAAACGTATCAAGTGTTTCGTGATTCTCGTTAGGAATTGCGCGTCCTCTGGGGAAATTCCTTGGCGATCGGCCTGTAGAAGGCTGGAAACACAGGTGGTGGAGCCGCTCTGATGCCAGTCAACCGTCGCACATCTTCACGTTTCAATCTCCCAACTGTTTAGCTATATTCCTCCTTTTTCTCCTCTTGTTTCCCTTTTTTTGAGCTGGACAGGAAGACATGCTGTTGAACAGTGCACTGTCTTGATTTAAGCGTTTGCTTGCCTTCTTTTTGTGCTTATATCTACTGTTTAATATACCCCGTCGCTCGTTCTAGTCCGCCGCCACTCCTTTTTGACGTCAATACTCCAAGATTCGTTCATTTAACGCTTGACTAGACTGAGAGCCGATAAAATCATTCAGTATGGCGCATCGCTTAATTGCGGCCTGCAGCATTCTGCTGTTGTTCCTCGAAGCCGCCGCCGACAACTTCCCATTCATGACGCTTCAAACCGCCCCCTTCACACCACCGCAAGTCTCGGTAACGAAGAGCGGCCACACAGATCCGGGATACATCTTTGTTGGGCCTCGTGGAAATCAAGAACAGGGGACGGCTGCGCTAATATACGATGAAGACGCCAACTTGATCTACCAGGGCCCGCAAGAGGTCACCGCGAACTTCAAGGTGCAGAAACTCTTCAACGAGGACGTCATCACCTTTTGGGCGGGTAACATGATGAAGCTGGGTTTTGGATATGGAACTGTTCACATTCTTGATAATACCTACCGCGAGATCTATACCGTCACACTTCAGGACGCCTTCATTTCACCGGACGGCAACCCGAGAGATTCGTACATTGACCTCCACGAGAGCCATGTTACGCACCGAAATACATTGTTGGTGACGGCATACAACGTGACCCAGCACGATCTGACCTCAATCGGCGGCCGTCCGGACGACCATATGTTGGACGGGAAGTTTTATGAGATTGACATTGCGACGAACGAAATTGTGTTTTCCTGGAGCGCGTTGGATCACCTGGAAGACATACCTCTGGAGGAGTCGAAACAGGGCTGGGGGGATGATGTTGGGTCCCAAGAGACGCCTTATGATGCCTACCATATCAACTCCGTTGAACTGATGGAGGACGGTTACATCATCTCGCTTCGGCATTATTGGTCTGGGTACTTTGTCCACAACAATGGCTCTGTACTTTGGAGATTGGGTGTATGTTTCGTCTGATGTCTTCCAACTAAATGATTCTGTCGCTGACGTAGAGCAGGGCGAAAAAGGCACCGGTGATTTTGAGATTGATGACGACGCCATATTCTCCTGGCAGCACGATATCCGTATCTATAACCAGAGTGAAGAGGGCTTCCAGATGAGCTTATTCAACAACGCGAATACCCCGAGCGACGAAGTCGCCGCCACCACTGGACTGAGTTTCGACGTGGATATGGTCAACAGCAAAGTTCACACTCATAGGGTGCTGACTGATACGGACGATGTGATTCACAGTGTCAGCCAGGGAAGCTACCAGCTGCTCAGTGAAGATACTCAACATGTGCTGCTGGGCTATGGATCTATCGCCCGAGTAAAAGAATATGACGCGGAAAACAACGAGGTACTCACCGTTCAGTTCGGCGAGGACAATGCCGTCGCATCATACCGTGGCTATAAATGTCAATGGAAGGCGACACCCTTCTGGAAGCCTGCCGTTGTCGTACAACGGACAGGCCCAGACTCTATCCTGGTCTACATGAGTTGGAACGGGGCGACGGAGTATGACAATTGGGCCCTCTACTCATCAGCTTATTCCGACGGGTCTGACCCTAAATTTGAAGCGATTGTGGAGCGCACCGGCTTTGAATCTCGCATTGAACTGCACGGATTACCTACCGGATTTCTTCAAGTAACTGCACGGAAGGGTGACATTCCGCTAGGGACATCCGAAGTTGCGTCACTCCAGACGGAGGTGGGCACTGAGACGGAAGTGGGCTCAGTGCAGACAGAGGCAGGCAATTAGGGAGCAGTCCGCTGGTCGTATCTCCCTATGATAACGCCATGTTGCACAGCGTATGAGGGACCGGTTCGTGGCCCTGAACAAGAGACGAGCTTGGTGCTACCCCTTGTCGAACCACCGGCCTTAGCTGTAGAAAGATTCTTGTATATACCCTGTTTTATCTAGACTCAATTAAATGTGTATAGTACTCTAAAGGCTTCTGCTCTAGCGACCAGCAATACTTGGCGAGGCAGGGATAAGCTCTTTGTAGTTGTTTAGCCGACGACCCAACCGCGGTTCCTCATCGCCCGGCCCAATGTCGTGATCGCGGCCACTTTCCACCACTCAACATCCCCCTAACCGGGTCATTAACTCTGGTTTGACAGTCCCAGATCGTCGGGTCGGCAGTCGCCTGGTTATCCCCTTCCAGTCACGTCGTGATACCCCCGTCACGGCTAGTGTCGTGACTTGTATCATGTCTTGCCCTCTATCGACTCAATCAAGGAGCTCAAAGTGCCGGTGCCAAGCCCTGTACTACGGCCGCAACTTCAGCATGCAAACACTCTGCTGGGTTTAAGGCCTCGTACCACAAGTCACCCGAAGCAGTTCATGCAGGTACGTCTTCGGTACGCCTTCCGTCCTACCCACGCATTGTGACCTCCTTGGCCTTCGCCACGATACGAAGCTGCGTGATTCTACCGGTATGACGTGGGCCACGCCTCTTCCTGCGCCCTTGACCACCGATTAGTTTCCAGGTTCGGGGAGGCTAGAGTACACCACCCGTCTTGCATTTGATCGGACGATATAGAGCTTGACAAGAATGGAAGTAACTCTTGATTACGTCGTCTAGACGGCCGCGTATGTATGTTTCCTCCCGGCAAGGACACGTTGGTGGCGGATGCGGGTGTAAGTGGAACGCTACACCCAGAGACTCGCTGTTGCGAAAGACTGGTTGCCATTCTACATAGATGCCGAGTAGAGCTGAGGATGAGGAGTGAGGGAGACGAAAGATGGGTATAAAGGGAAGCCCAATGCCACCAAACTCAAGGGCTATCTCTGGACAGAGCGCAAGGCAAGCCAGACGGACAAGAATCTCCAAGCAAGCAAGCAATCGAAGCCTGAAGCCTGAAGCCTCAAGCCCAACCGCCTCCAACCGCCAACATGCACTTCAACCTCGCCGCCATCCTCTCCCTCGCCCCCCTCGCCCTCGCGGGCATCGCCAACATGAAAAGGCCCAGCATCATGGAGCCGAACGCGAACCTCATGCCCATGATGCGGCCCTCGCCCAACGAGACCCTCGGGCACGCAATCGTCGTCAACTTCTGCGAGACGCCCATCTACCTGTGGTCCGTCGGCCAGGACGTCAGCCCGCAGTACCAGCTCCAGCCGGGCCAGGAGTACGCCGAGGTGTTCCGCCGCGACTCGCAGAGCGGCGGCGTCGCCATCAAGATCACCACCATCCAGGATGGCCTGTACCTCAGCGCCCCGCAGACGGTCTTCGCGTACAACCTGGTCGAAAACCTGGTCTGGTATGACCTCTCCGATGTCTTTGGAGACCCCTTCCAGGGCCAGATCGTTAGCATCGAGCCCTCCGAGCCCGAGATCTATTGGAATGAGGGTGTCCCGCCTAGTGGCAGCCAGGTGCGCTTGCTGGATGCGTCGACTGACTTGGTGTTGACCGTTTGCTACTGAGCTTGAGGGCGGCCCCATGCTCCGCTCAATGGGCGGGTTGGAAGATGGATGGGTTGTCAGTATGGTTCGAGCCATCGGAGTGGGAGGGGGAGAGGAGGAAACGATGAGGTATTCCAGGGGTAGTTATCACGTTCAAGTAGCTAAGAATGTCATGGTGCTTCTAAGGGAATCGTCATATCTTTTCGTACTCCCGAGTAGGAAGAGTGATTATGCTTCCAACATTTAGTCTGCGCGGGTAGGCCTACCAGTCATTGATGCACATAAACATAATCGAGAATCAACCTGCGGCTTGCGCATTTCAGCCGTCTTACGTAGTATCAAGGGAAGCTTTTCAGTCCATCGTTTCAAACTGCACTTTCTAAGAGTCCGCAGGCACCACGGACGCGGTTGTCTATCTCGTGGCGTAACTGGAGGCATCCTAATCTCATATCACCCACGGATTATAGGGCGGTCTTGGATAAATACTGGGCATGGATCAGCTCCAGCTGCTCTTTCTCGAGATAGTGCATGTTGAATTGATGTAGTCGCCGATCGCACTCATGGCTATAATTTTGTTTCTGTTTCCTGAATCAGATCCGGACACGAGTCCAGTTGAAGGTGGTAATTTCTGATCCGGATCTCAGGACCGCATGCCCAAATATCGCTAATGGGATCAATTGCCATAATTGATTTTTTATGAGTGCCCCTAATGAACTTGTAAAATGTGATAGTCGGTTCGACCTTCTCACGCGTTGTTCCCGCAAAAACAACCAGCAGCCGACCATGAGCACGATCCCAAGCCACCAAGTGCCCGGTGTATCCCAGTTGAGGTGGGACGCCAGAATCGTCCTCGAGGGTCAACGAGTTCTCGGTGCAAAGCCAGCCAAGCTGGATCAGATGTAGGGTTCGTACGGGGGCGTATGGTCTCTGGTCTCTTGCTTCAACAACTTTAGCCAGCCCTAATCTTGAAATTGGTGCCTCCTGGGAGTTCCCTAAACCCGAGCAAGCCTTGCCGAGTTCCAGAGGTGAGCACTCAGGTGCCCAATAGAGCTTGGTATCGGGATCTGGCCAAGATTTGATGGAAATAGGTATCAAGTGTCCCTCATACTCGTCCAACAAGTTGGCAATCTCGCCAAGCTCAGCAGGGGAATTGGAGCACCCACGAGCTCGAATTTCCGCAACCAGTCTTTCAACACTCTCGTAACCAGGACTATCCCCGTCCATATCCAACACTGGCTGGTTAGTGGCATCACAGCTGCTGGAAACACCAACGTGGAGAGACTCTTCCGGCTCCAAATCCCTGACCCAAGTAATACCCAGTCTTTGCTCGATATCACTCAACTGGATATCTAAAAGCTTTGTGTGCTCCTCTTCACTGACAAGCTGGCCCACCACTCTGTTTACGCCATCGTCCCTTAGGAGATCTCTGATGCGGTCGTACTCCGAAATACCGGGCAGGTCCTTACAAGCAAGTGATACCTGCTTTAGAACACCTACAGCCTTTGACGATCTGCCGTCATCGACCAGAGACATGGCATAAATGTATGCTGACCGAAACTGATCGAGAGTAGGGTTGGTGTTGCGAATGTTCTTTTCCAGATAACTTGTCCAAAACCGATCTTGAAGGGAATTTTTATCAATCTTCATCTTCACGAGCAAAGACAAATATTTTCCCACATCCGTGAGTCTAACACCGTCGCGCTCCCAATAGAGTATTTGCCTTAGGTTAGCACCGAATTCCCCGGTGAACAGGCGAAGCAGTTTGTCCGTATCGTGTCTTGGGTCGTGAAATGACACGGCCTGAAGGGCGGACAGGAGACGCTGCACTAAGTCGACACTGTCTGTTAGCCCCAAGGGTTCACCGCCGATGGAGATATAACGATATAAATGGTGGTGCAAGGAGGGCTCGGAGAGCGCAGAACATGCGTAGCGCATGCCCATAAGATGAATAACTGCAAGCTTCTGCCTACCGGTCTTGGACAGTCTCTGCTCAAGGCCATTGATGAAGGCAAGAATATCGGCATATGTACTGTTTCGCTCAGCCTTTTCAAATGCGCTGGCCAACATGGTAGGTGAGCTAAGAAGAGCATCAACGTAGCCAGAGCTGCTAGTCATATTCTTTTCAACGAAATAGCGTATCTTTCTGAGAGTATTTGCGTATTGCAGCAAATTATCGTTATGCGAAGGGCCATTGTTGGCTTCTTCTGGCTGAGATGTCCATAATGGGGCTGGAGAGGAATCCAAAGGCCATTCCCCCAAGAAGACATTTGAAAGCTGGCGCTCTACCAGCTGAGAGCTAGGGAGTTCATCCCCCGTCAGGGAAAATCGGAGCAGCTGGGATTGTGAAGGCCCGAGTCGGGGTGGTGGTAATGGTATACTTGTGGTTTTAAGGGTGCGCAATCTAGACGAGGCAGATGGTAGCCTGCAGAGCACCCGATGGGAAGGCTGCCGGAGCCAAAAAGAAGCATGGCCAATCATTGAGGTATCACATTAGATGTAGCTAAGGAGCGAGCAGAGACACAAATAAGTCAGTGGTTATTGACATCATGCCAGGCCTTCCAAGGTTCCCCTCACCCTCACGGCCTAAGCGTAAACCTGCTGACTATCCTGACAGGGATCATGGCTGGCGTGAAACAAAGCCAGTGGCTGGGCGGTCGGAAGGGCGGTCAGGCCTCCAAACCGAGTAAAGCATTTGGGAGCAGGCTGTTTTACCAATTCTCATGGAAACTTGACCCTATTCTTTTACGTTGTCTGCCCATTTACTCAATATCTCACGCGAAATCAGCTTTTCAAAGAACATGTCAGCTGAGCGCGACGCAAAACAGCCTCCTCTAGAGGAGAGTGGTAGAGGCGAAGACAAGGCGACTACATCGCAGATCGAATCCAATACGTCCGAATCACTGGAGGAAACTACCAAAACGGAGCATACGCACGACGAGGATAGCGCGGCTGCAAAGGCCCGTGACCGAAAGGAGAGGTTCAAGGCACTCCAAGCACGCGCTGTAAGTGCTTCCGACTGCACAACCACCTCATAAATCCTAACCTTGCAACAGAAATCCGCAAATGAACGCAACCTCAAAGAGACAGCCGCCGAGACACAACGATTAGCCACTGACCCCTCCCTACTTTCCTCATTATCACGCAAACATGCCTTTGCCTCGCACAACCTACTCAAAGCTGACACGGAGGCTGCTGGAGAGGACTTCGAGCGTAAACGCGCATGGGACTGGACTGTTGATGAATCAGAGAAGTGGGACAGGCGGATGGAAAAGAAGCAGCGCCACCGAGACGACGTCGCATTCCAAGACTACACCCAAGACGCACGGAAAGTGTACAAGAGGCAGCTTCGGGAGATGAAACCTGACCTGGAAGGGTACGAGAACGACAAAATGGCAGCTATCGAGAAGGCTGCTGCCAATGGCGATCTCGAGATCGTGGAAACCACTGATGGGGAGATGATTGCCGTCGACAAGAATGGCACATTCTACTCTACCGCAGACACTGTCGGATTCACCGAGAGCAAACCCGATCGCGCTGCCGTTGATAAACTAGTCGCGGATCTGAAGAAGGCCGAAGAAGTCCGCCTCAAGAAGCGCAGAGATCGCCGTGGAGGTGATGATGAGGGCGACGTTACATACATCAACGAGAAGAACAAGCAGTTCAACCAGAAGTTGTCTCGCTTTTACAACAAGGTTAGTCCTGCTCCGATGCTCTATGAGCTCAGCTGACAAAGATGTAGTACACTACCGAGATCCGAGACAGTTTCGAGCGTGGTACCATGATATGATATATTACATCTATTATACAGTGCTTGTGGCGGCCGCTACCGATCCTGTTGGCACTGACAGTGCCGGGCCGCTGTCACTATAACTTTTAGCCGAACCACTGCACGACGCGCCGACATATCATAAGGGCGACAATTACAGCATGCTCTTTCTCCAAGCTTTAGTGGCCAAGGCTTCGATCTTCTTTGGCCCAACTGGCCCGCTTACGGACGGATCTTCCAACGCTTCCACCACCGCCTCTCCTACCATGTCCACTTGAAACGGCTTGTCCGCTATCGAGCCAAGGAAGTTCAGTCTGTTACCGACCAACGCATTGAACTGTGATGCAACGAAGCCACCCAGTGCTATTGGCAAGGTAAACTTCCTGCTCGAATCGTACATAAAGGGAGGGCGCACGAAAACACTTCGTAATTCTGGGAGTTGGGAGGATATCGTTGTTTCCGCTTCGCGCTTGGTTGTGATGTACCTGCTTGGAAGAATTGGGGCACCCGACGAAGCAGAGATGTAAAGGAATGTCGAAGCATGGTCATTCAAGGACTCCTGCGCCAAAGCAATAGCTTTGTCATACCCAACAATGTTAGCTTTTCCTAGCGACCATTCGCAACCTACGTACCGGAGTCCCTGTTCATAAGCTCGTACGTAAACTGGCCATCCCCTTCCTGCGCCTTCAGGGCCTCACCCTCTCGCCTCGTGAGGGGATTTTGACTGCCCCGTTTCGAGGAGCTGAAAGCCCTCTGTAAGCCGGATATTATCGGTTCCCGCCCTTGAACCACGCCCTTATAATCAGCTTCAAGAAGGATACCCATGCTGTGTACCACCGCGGTTGCGTCTTTCAGAGCGGGTTTGTAAGTCTCTGGCTTCAGGATATCAGCTTTGGCCCATTCCACCGACTTTGCCCAGCCCGGACGCTGGGAAGAGCTTGTGACGACATCCCATCGCGGTTCTCCGGAACGACTGTTCGAAGCGTAGGTTAGATGACGCAGTACACCGAAATGGAGCCATAGGTGCGCGTACCTGATTGAAGTTACAGACCAGCCTCGCGCAACAGCTGATTTGCAAATCCTTGATCCTGAACATGGCCAGGTTCATCAGTAGATTTCATCGAGAGTGAGCGCGACGCAAGTACCTAAGAATCCATTTCCTCCGGCGACAACAAGTTTCTTTGACGCCATTTTCCTGGAGAAGAAGCTAATTGGAATATTGAAGAAAGAGATAGCGGAGTGCTTGAAATAGTATCACTGGTAGAATCGGCGCATTCGCATAGTAGTAGATGAAATAATGACGGCAGAACCACCGCGGAAGAAGACCTGCCGGAGCTCAATCGCACCATTTCCCAGGTCATGCTTATCGCTCCTTATCGCAATGTCACGTGCTGATTAATTGAGAACGCGCTCGTCCATCCTCGTTCTTCAACTTTGCGCCTATCTAGACTACATTTACAGAACTCACAATCTGCAAGCCTAAAAATCATCATACGCCGCATTAAATCACATATTGCGATATGCCCTCCGCAACGGCTACCAAGCGTATCAGGGTGAGTATCCAGTGAGTGCAACACAGGGACCGGAGACTAACATGGAAGCTACAGGGTGTCTCAATATTTAGACCGTTTGGTCCGCTCGTCATTCCCTTCATCCAATAATCGTAATTACTAACAAATGCAGTCTTCGGCAGTGAAGCGCAGCCCTTCGACCCAGCCGCGAAACCGAGCGATGTATCCTCTGACCACACCCACCAATGGCGCGTTTACGTCCGCGGAGTCGACGGTGAAGACATTTCATATTGGATTAAGAAAGTACAATTTAAGCTGCACGAAACATACGTCCAGAACGTCCGGACAGTCGAGCACCCGCCCTATGAAGTAACCGAGACCGGATGGGGAGAATTCGAGATTCAGATCAAAATCTACTTCGTGCCGGAATCAATGGAGAAACCGCAGACCCTCTGGCATAGTCTGAAACTACACCCGTATGGGCCGGATGCGGAGGGGAAGAAGGAGCGGCGGGATGTTGTTGTCAGTCAGAACTACGAGGAGGTCGTGTTTAATGAGCCCGTCGAGCAGTTCTATGAGTACCTTACTGGGGGAGCTGGGCCGCAGCAGCCGCAGAAGGGGAAGGGTGGGAAAATCTCGAAACAGGCGCAGCAGCGGGGTAGTAGCAGGACGGCCGAGATCCCGTACAATGAGACGCCGGAGAATCCGTATAGTCGGACCGCGGAGAACCAGGAGCTCGATCGGCTGGCTGAAGCGAATAAGACGGTGGAGCAGATGATCAGAGATGAAAAGGAGCGGCTCATTGCTCGTGAGAAGCGTTTGGCCGAGTTGCGCGAAAGCGAGGGCGTTCCTACGCAGCCGACGAAGAAGCGATAAACGACGTTACGACAAAGCGAATTCAACGGCTAAAACGGCCTTTATTCGATACTCTTTATCTATTCTAAATCTGGGCACGCGTCAATCCCACCCAACCATTCAGAAAAAACGCCCGCATATTCGCACATAGCCGACACAAAATGGCTGGCGTCTCGCGCTTCTAGGGGCCAATTACCCAATGGGTTTCCCAATCAATGCGGCGCCCAAGTTCTGTGTGGACTTGGAGATTTTTCTCCACGGCTCCGGATTCGCATGTTCTGCAACACTAACCGCACTACATGGTCCAGTATTCCTTTTTCTTCTGGGTTTATGCAACCTTCACCATCATTAGCTGGTGACTTCAAACTAAGCATCAACTACTCCCTCTTCTAGGAAGCGGCCAAATTCACTTGAATATTGGTATTGAGTGCATATAAATTTAAGATCAGCATATGGCAGAACGGTTAAAAAGATCAAGAAGAGATTCCTCATTATCGCTAAAAGTACAAAAGAAAAGTGTATCTCTATCCTATGTACAACCGGCCCCTGGCCATGGTAGAGTCACGAAAAGTCATGCAAACAACAAAAGTCCTCAGTCCGCAAAGTTTGCCGCAGCTTTGGTGTCATCCCGAGTTTGTCTAAGGAAGGGGATCAAATCTGTGCCTCCTGTCCCGCTGACGCCTGCCGTAACCTTTTCATTCGAGTCCTTCATCTGGGTCTGTGTCGTTGAGGCCAGGTTCATCCGGACGGGCGTGTTCTCCGGTGGAGGCATCTTTGACGCCACGATGATGTACCTTGTCACGATCTGGACGTGCTTGTCACGGAACGACCCGAGAGCCAAGACGGCGGCGTTGTAGGCATCCCGAACCGGCGTGCCGAGCTGGCAGCTCATTGCGTACGGACGAAGGTTAGCGTTGCGGGTAAGCATCTCCAGGAAGCGACGGTGGGGGCCGGGCATGTAATTTCGCATTTCCTGTAGTGGATGAGTTAGTTTGATATATATACCTCAAAGAGTCGGTTTTCACATACCTGGATGTAGGGGGTCTTTCCCATCTTCGCCCTCGGAAGCTCAGCTTTAGTAGGGCCTCCCATGGCTGTGTGTTCAACACCCAGGAAAATGTCAAAGGTCTGGATGAGGGAGCTCTGAGCGTTGCTGCCGCCGCTGTATTGGAGCCAATCTCCCTTTCCGTTCCCTTGGTCAAAGTAAAGACCATTTGGCAGGCCGGCTGAAGCCATGTTTTTGCTTCCAGCGAGGTAAGGTCGTAGGAGGTGGAAGAATACAGCGGGGCTGTTCTTCTCGTACATCCGCTCCAGGATCCGAGCCAGCTCGTTGAATCCCTCGCTGATCTGGTTGAGATAGGCGACTATCCGCTGTTGGTCGCCAACGGCCACGGCTTGGATGGTGTTGAGCATCATGTCGATGACTCGGGCTCCTCTTGCTTCCATGGCTACGGAGACCATAAAGAACCACTCTTCGTCTTTGGTGCCAGTGTATGATAGTGTCACTGAGAGGTTGTCGGCACAAGTGAGATCGTCGTTGGGCGACGACGTTGACCAGTTCCACAGGTTGAGGGCTGCATAGGTGGCGACGGGTGGCAGCTCTAGATGGCTTGAGACCTTTAGGTAAGGTACCGAGATGGCAGGGGGTAGGGCCTAGAATAGACCCGGTGGTTAGCAGTCATACTCAAGGTCCGATGGTGAGTACTTACGTCCTTGGGGATTTCACCTCCCCAAACATAGGCATGTGTGAGGTAAGAAAGTACGACGTATGCTCTCCTCCATTCTGGCTTGGATCGCAGGTTTGCGGTGGAGAGGACGGGCAAGCTTTCCACGGCCTGGTGGATAGTACCGTTCTTGATGCTGGCAGTCAAATCACGAGCAACAGCCTCCCAGGGAGCGTAGTAAGGGTCCGGTAGACACTGCAGAGGAGGTGCCTCTGGAAGGAAGCCCGTTTGAAGTGAGAAATCATACTCTTCAAGAGAGAACTCTGGTGAGGAAAGCATTGTGTTGAGACTTGACGTGTAGTTTGAGATCTGAGAATAAGTGCGAGGTTGTAGAGAGAGATGGAGTGATCTATGGGAGTATGAGGCACTCCAGGTATGCATATACGGCACCTCTTAAATAAAGTTGGTCCAACGTAATGGCATCGCTTAATGGCATGATGAAAGCGGGCCCGGAAGGTATTCACCTGGATGTTATCTGAACCCTTTCCTAACGTCTATGCGCACGAGTGAAGGGTGTCAGCCGCAGTCGAAAGCAACACAAGCGAGTCATGGACTATTGTGTCAACCCCTGCGCCGGACTCCGAAAAGAACCGTCATACTCCGGAGTAATTCCGGCGATATGCTAGATAACGATGATCCCGACAAGATACCTAGGTGATCGGTAACCAGTATATCGACAGCGGCAACCAATCGAAGCAGAAGGGATGTTGATGCCAAAAGCACGGTGGGGACGGGAGGCATCCGGCTCAGGGCAGAGTCGCTACTTGGCGGGGGCGGACCAGCATCCGGCTTTCCCCAACTCCAGCAATCACTGCTACTATCGAGGCCGCCGATCTCGCCGTATACGACAGCAGCTGGTCTTATCATGCTTTGGTTGTCTCTGTTCCCCGCTATAAAGGTCCCGGGCATGAAATGCTCGAGGTCTTGGACGTGTTCCTCTCTTTGGTGCATCCTCCCTGCCTGGAATATCCTTTCAAAGCACTCTCCTCTCTTTCATCATGTCTAACCACCTCAACGGTGTCAATGGCGTCAACGGGGTGAAGCCTGTATTCCCAGAAAATGCAGCCACCAAAGAATATGCTAAATCTTTGGATGCGGCCGATCCTTTGGCTGCGTTCCGCGAGAAGTTCATTATCCCCTCCAAGGACAACATCCAGTCCAAGAAGCTCGCAAAGCCTAGTACGTGTGCTATTCGGTCACAGTTTATTTATTCTCTGACATTCAAGGTCCAGACCTCTCCCCCGAGCCCTGCATCTACTTCTGTGGCAACTCCCTTGGTATCCAGCCCAAAGCCACGGCCAAGTACATGGAAGCACACTTAGACACATGGGCATCAATTGGTGTCAACGGCCATTTCACGAAGATTGAAGACTCTCCTCTCGACCCATGGTGGGTGATGGCTGAGCAAGCGGCAAGCTCAATGTCCAAGCTTGTCGGTGCTGCGCCAGAGGAGGTTATTGCAATGGGAACGCTCACATCAAACCTACATTTGTTGCTGGCAAGCTTCTACAAGCCTACTGCCACTAAGCACAAGATCTTGCTTGACTGGAAAGCGTTCCCTAGTGATCATGTAGGCTCTATACGGCCACAACGTTGCGTCGCACGATCTGGACGATAACTGACGTGAAGGTCTAGTATGCTATCGAATCTCACATCGCTTGGCACGACGGGCTGGACCCGAAGAAGTCTATGGTACTCATTGGTCCAGATGAGGGCGAGTACGAGATCCCCACGCAAAAAGTTCTTAACATCATCGACGAGCATGCCGATGAAGCTGCTTTGCTCATGCTCCCTGGTATCCAGTACTACACAGGCCAGTACTTTGACATCAAAACGATTACCGCGTACGCACACTCGAAAGGACTAATGGTCGGGTGGGATCTTGCCCACGCATTTGCAAATGTCGAAGTGAAGCTCCACGACTGGGACGTTGACTTTGCTGTATGGTGCACCTACAAGTACGCCAACGCCGGACCTGGGTCAATGGGTGGTCTCTTCGTTCACGAGAAGCACGGGAAGGTCGACTACAGCCAAGGCGAAGATGCTCCTCAGTTCCGCCACAGACTCGCAGGGTGGTACGGCGGTGACAGGTCCGTGAGATTCAAGATGGACAACAGTAAGTCAAATCCCAGCGACCTATCAAAACTGCTTGACCAAACACTGACACACTCCTATCAGAATTCAAGCCCATCCCAGGAGCAGGCGGCTTCCAACTCTCAACTTCTTCCGCCACCGATCTCACCTGCCTCAATGCCTCCCTCTCCGTCTTCGACCAAACCTCCATCTCCGAGCTGCGTCGGAAATCCGTCCACATCACCGCCTACCTCGAGTATCTCTTGCTGAAGGATACAACGGACGAAACCCGTCAATTTCGCATCATCACGCCCTCGAACCCCGAGGAGCGAGGCGCGCAGCTGAGTTTGCTCCTCAAGCCTGGTCTCCTTCAAAAGGTCGCCGACAAGCTGCAAGAGGCTTCGATTGTGTGCGACAAGCGCGAGCCTGGTGTTGTCCGTGTCGCCCCCACTCCTCTGTACAACACCTACAGCGAGGTGTGGCAGTTTGTGGAACAGCTCAAGGCTGCTTTCCGGGAGTAAGCCGGGTTGCGTTCTGTTGGCATTTTTGGGAGTCGTGTGTATTGTTTTGGAATAGATCTGTATGATTGTAGGGATTATGATAAATGATGATTATGCGAGATCCGAGTCAGAATACTCAAATCTTACCTTCAATTTTATGAACCAATGGCTGGAGACCACGGATTCGAATTCAGTGCGACCAATGGGTTACTTTGACTTGGGACGAACATAAGAGACTCTGTTGTACACTGGCGGCCTACGCTTGCCGAGCGTATATCAGGGAAGTTAAACAGCCCATGGGTTGAGAACCGGTCACATACAGTTCATATTAAACGGAGGAACAGGTTCACATTGGGGCTCTAGCTTATATACAACCTCGAAATCTTCCACTCAACTAGCCCGTCAAATAGAGGTACATCGCCAACATGTCCTAGCTATGCTGGTAGGAGTATCGATGGCAAAGTGGGAGAAATCTATTTCTCGCCGAACCAGGTCTTGTGGCCCTATTGAGTGATCGTTAGCATGTTTTCAGAAGGACCAAGCATCGTCCAGGCCCTATGACAGCGGGAAGATTTGATTCGTATGCAAAGGGGCCACTAACAAAGACCATGCGGCCCATAGCGTAGGTGCAAGCTAAACAAAGTCAGCGATAGGTACCCAATATGTCATTTCCAGAGTTTCTCACCAAGACCCATGCCGTAGACGGAGATGAGGTAGGGGTACATAACCCAGCCGGAGCGAGAGGTCTAAGTAGAGAGTCCGCGTTAGGCAGCTGCCACAATTGTCGCAAGGGAAAGATCTGATGATGGGTTGTGTGTGCGCGGACTGACCTGCCACCACTGGCGCTTGCCGTCGTGCGACTGGAAGAGACGCTGGTAGTAGGGGACACGGTTCTCACGGAACACGAACCTGCAAAGAAATTAGAGCGAGTTAGCAAAATGTGTGTTGCAATGATGTGGTGTTGGGAGTCAGAGCTCGGCCAATTGACAAGGGCATCTCATGATGTCGATGCGGGCTCAATTGGCGGGCTCTTCGCGACAGCGGAATTTGAATTCGTCGGAGACAACGTACCCGGCCATGCGAGGAGCGGTGCGAAGCATTTTGACGGTATGAGAGTGCGACGAGGAGGGGTTTGCGAGAGGATAGGAGCGCAATGACGGGCAGATCGAACGATCAGTTGATGTCGTGGGCCCGTCCGGAACAGCTTTTGCACGTGATCTGTCTTTCCGCCTTTTAGATTGACGTTCTTACTAACCCTGCGTTAGTCCGTTTCTAGACTGGTGGCTTTTTTCGGGGGAACTCCGCCGATGATTTTCCAAAGCTCGAAAGCAATGAGCTTGGGACTGCTACTCTGTGCTCTCTCGACAACCACTCGGATCTTGCTACTCGAGCACCGATGAGACAGGATGATTAAGTCGCATTCTCTCTTGCCGCATCATCCTTCGTTCCAGACTGATGCGACCGGCTCTTCTCCGTCTGTTGAAGAGGCCATCGGCACTCCCAGTCCTTGATTCCTTGCTATCATCTTCGCCTGGCATTGAACGCCTGGAATCTGAGCTGCATAAAGTATGCTTTCAATGCTATTCGTCCGCATCGAAGCCGTTTTACTCCCAGCGCCAGGGGCCGCAGGTGCCGCGACCGCCGGCAAATGAGAATTCCCATATTTCAACGAAGCGTTCGAAGCTTCGCTCGGATCCTATAAAACCACATCTAGCGACCTTTCTGAACGACGATAGGTCATCCAGTGCTGGAAATGGATCATTATCACCGTGGAAGGACCTAGGGGTCCGGCCGGAGATACTGGAGTATGAATCCGATGTTGGCCACACCCACGATATCGGCACGCGCTTGGTGGACGACCCGGCTCTCCGAAGCGATTATGCGCTTTGGATAGAACTTCTCCGGTATCGGCAGCGGCACTATGGGAACGAGGGAACCCTACAGATCTGGGAGGGAATGACGAAACGGGTCGACGGGCTACAGCTTCCTCTGGAAGGGGAGACTGCGGACTTTTTCTGGCAGAGTTTTGTGGATTACGGCCTCCAGCATGAGGCTATCTTGGACCAGGTCGTGGACTACGCAGTTGGACTGCACAATCAAACAGGCAAGCGGTGGCCCAAATTATACCGAGGCATCGTGGGCCCATTTGTGAAGCTCGGATTGGAAAAGCAAGTCATGAAATGGCATAAGCGGCTTCAAGATTTCCACAGCCCCAGCGATGAAGATCTCGCCGAGTGCTTCGCGTCAGCACTTTTCGAATATGATAACTCTTCAAGAGCGTCTGTTGGTTTGCGAGCACGGATGGCAGCTTTCCGAGCGATATGCAATCATACAGATGGCCATCAAATATATGGTCAAGTTATATCTGCTCTGATGGCAAGTGGGAAATCCAAAGAACTACTCCGGATGCATGAATATTTGATCGGACGAGGCGACCACCCCAGTTCGCTTGAGGAACTTCAGCCCGTGCTCGAGTACGTGCGTATCTTTTCCAGCAATTCTACGAGGAGGCGGCTACAACGTTACTTGGACGAACGATTCGCACGCGAAGAAACAGCCGATCCCGCCGTTTATCCTACTTTGGAAGCATCCCCTGAAATGAATGTAAAGAATCACTCTGGGGAGAATGGGTTAAAAGACGAATTTGGAGCTCGGCTCTTTGCCACTAGGGCCCTATCCCTCGACATGATCATCTCCGGATTAAAGACATTTAATGTTTCGGCTATTGGCCCCCAGTCATTGCGCGAATTGGCCAAAAGAGCCGGTGGAAGTCATGATATACTAGCGAAGCTGGAGCAGCTTCAGAAAAGCGGTGTGTCTATAGGGAACAGCGTATTCGTCCGAATCCTGCGCCAGCTCGCCGAGAAGCATGAGGCAATACTTCTTTCCGACCTGATCCACAGTGATCAACATCACGACGTACTTGAGGACCCTGAAATACAAGCGTCGTTGTTGGTATCACATTACGTTGCTGGGGACTGGCGACAACATAACCTCACTTTGGTGGTTGTTAAGGAGTTACTTGGTGAAGGGCCGGAGTTGTTGAACATCCAGTTTCAAAAACATCTCGCAGCCGGGGAGAAGGATTTGGCCGCCCGTGCAGTAACTGACATGCTTGCTCAAGGCCTTCCTTTAACGAAAAATATCATGAATTTCTTGATCAATTATCTTTTTGACCCTCGGAAACCAGGGCGCAAACCAGTCAACCAGCCGAACCTTCGCTCTACCCATACTTTGCAATCTGCTTTTCATTATCTACAGAACATCGCCCTGGCGGGTGCAAATGTTCCCGTGAAGCTCTGGATTGAACTGCTCAAGCGATATGGCATGGTGGGAAGCTGGGATGAGTTGCACGCTTGCTGTCTTTGGCTGGCCCGCCGCTACGATGCCGGCGTCTCGGGGAATGACCCGATGATACTGCAGCAGATATTCGACACACGTATGCAAGAAGCAATAGTCAGCTGGGGGTTCATTATAGATCCCCCTACCAGGCTTCGCTCAAAGGGCTTTCACGCGACAGGAATGGGCGGCGAACCGCTTGTCCCGTTTGTTCGGGGTATTCTTCTCTTGCGTGAACTGCAAAGGAGAGGCATCGATGTCAAGCCATCACTCGTTGGTCGAGTCAGCCGACGACGCCTTCTCATGCTTTATAGCCAGGTACCTTTCTTCTCCAACCGACCGATAAATAGGGAGTTGCGGAAAGAGAATCCTTATCTGCTTTCTCGGGTTATCGCAGACATCAATCTTGCCTGGGGAGAGGCGGACTTGTATGATGAGCAGGCCAAAGAGTCTTTGAACTCGTTGTTGAAGACCCATTCTCCCAAGCTTCCGCCCCGGCATCTTGCCGACCGAGCTGATATGCGGAAATACTGGGGTAGAGGCAAACCTGCCAAGGGCTAAGATGGAATAATATGACAATATACCCCTATGTATCAGAATTCAATATAAAACTGTGTCTTAATCTTGGTACCTAGAACTGAGTTAAGCCCCGAGTATGGGGGCGACTGCCAAGCAGCCCACGTGACGTGGTGCCGGGCAACCAGAATGTTTTGCTCGGGTTCCCAAGGTGCTCCGCCACGACAGCTGGCGTGTCCCAAACGTAAGCTCGGCTGCCGATTCGTCTAAGAATAGTCCCAAAAGCCCAGAATCCAGACAGCTTCAGAGTCGTGTGGAGCGAATGGACCGCCAATTCTCACACCTCTGAACGACCAAGAGTCTCATATCAGATGACACACCAATAATGAAGGCTCTAGGCCCACCTCTACTCCGTAATGCATCCAGATTCCAGATCGACGGCCTTCAGCCCTCTTTCCAAATAAAACGTAGCAATGCCGATGGGATACGAGAGGGTCTGTCTCTGACCTTCCTCTTAGATTTCAATTCTTCCCCTTTACTCTTCTTTGATGACATTATTGCTTACCGGGGGTCACTAATAGTCATTTATCAATATACTGTAAAGTTACTCAGCTCTAGCATTCACATCTGCAGCTTTTATTGCTGTCCTCAATCAGACGATATTCCAGCGCACGTTTCCCCCCTGAACCCGCCGACGAAGACGATTCGCCGCTCCATATCCCAGGATGTTAGGAGCCGCAAGCCTTCTGGCTCTCCTCTCCCTCGCGTCAGCCACAACTATCATCCCCAGACAACAAACCAACTCCACAGCCTGCAACAACGCGGCCAGCCTTTGCTCAAAATCCTACGGCGACATCACCCACCTCGGCGCGCATGACAGTCCATTTTTGCGCGATTCATCAACGGGCAATTCGATATCCGGTAACCAGTGAGTTGGCACTTCTTCCGCTTAATCGCTAGCCACATGCGCTCTCCAGCTGTAATCTGGGCACTGACTTGGCCGTGTCCCTAGGTATTACAATACTACCGTTCAACTCGATGCAGGTGTCCGCTTAGTATCAGCTCAAGTGCACAAAAGTGATTCCCAATGGCGACTGTGCCATTCGAGCTGTGATCTTTTAGATGCGGGTAGGGTTCGTACGTGGTTGTCAGAGATCAAAGACTGGCTAGACTCGAATCCAAATGAAGGTATGAAATATCAGGGCTTGCTTTGGGTTGGCATATCCGAACTGATCAGCTTTAGTGGTGACAATCTTGCTGGTAAATTCGGACAGTGCTACAGCCTCCGACCTCGCTACGGAATACGAAGCTGCAAACATCACAGATTATACGTACACTCCCACGTCGACATCTGCGCCGAGCTCATGGCCGACATTACAAGAGCTGATCGACGCTGGAACGCGGTTGCTGACGTTTGTTGCCTCGTTATCTGACAATTCGGACGCGACGTACCTCATGGACGAGTTCACCTATATTTTCGAAAATCCTTATGACGTAACATCGGCCTCAAACTTCTCTTGCGACGCCGATAGACCTACCAAGTACCGTGATGATGCAGCCTCCGCTATTTCGGCCAACTTGCTTCCACTCCAGAACCACTTCCTCTACCAGACCGTCCTACTAAGCTACGAGGCCCCCAATGCGAGCTATGTGAGCACCACCAACGCGCCCTCTGGAGGCGTGGGAAATCTAGGCGATGCAGCATCCACCTGCCAAACCACTTGGGGTCGACAGCCAGCCTACATCCTGGTAGATTTCTTTGACAAGGGCCCAGCCATCGACACGGTCGATAGCCTCAACGGCGTCACCAATGCTGTTGGCCGCACAAATGTCACTACCGTGGCGGAGGATGAGGAGAGCTCTGCATCCACGTATTCAAATGTGTTCAAGGGATTAGTTGATCTCGTGCGCAGCGCTCAATCCGGGGCCAGTACCAGCATGGGCGACTGGATATGGGCTGGTGGTGATTGGGGAGAAATCCTAGGCGGTGGCATCTCGCTCTCTTAACCTAGTTGCTCGGATTGGTTTCTTTTTTGGTTTCTTCGATATTTATTACTCTATACGGCTGTTACTGTCATTGACCTTGATACCAAATTGGATTAGACAAAGCATTGTCGTTAGAAAGCCATGCATAGCCAGGCGTTTGGCAATTATACTGGGATTTCTGTCGGCGCAAGACTTGAACTAAAACTATTGGCTTCTTCCGTTTGGAGCGAGATTGCTGCATTGTCACAAATGCCATTGATTGAAGTCCTATTCTGTTTGTGTTTACCAGGCAAGCTACATATGCAGTATATATATACCCTGCTACTAGACCAGTTTCGTTGTTCGACGACGCCAATACGTGACGTCACGATAAGAAGTCCTCCATTTTTCCATGCATTTCCTTCCTATCAGGGCGCTATTTCGAACCCAACTACGGAGTACGTAGAAAATATGAGAAGCCCTAAGCTTCCTGAGCGCGTACGGGTATCTCGTCCATGATCTTCCAAATGAAGACATCATAAAGTCGCAGTCCGTACCCTAGAGAGTGATATCCTGGAGCATATTATAAGCCACGTATTACTTCATTTTACGGCGTTGCGATCGCTCGCTACTGTTGGTTCGTGTCTAGCTTGATGGTACTAGCTCGATGATCACATCGGTTCGGAATCACCTTAACTTTCGCTAAGAGTATACCCCACGCCACTGGCCTGGTTCCCCCCTATTCTAAGCGGCTTTCGGATTCCTTCCGGTGTATGTTTGCGCTACTCTTTCAAGAGCTCTTGAATCTTAGCCACCTTATCTTCGAACGATTGTACCTTGTCGGTTCTGCAGCCCGAAGAGCATTGACCTTCTGTTAGCCCCGATATCACCCGCTAAGCACAGGATGCGTAGTACTACTACACCGGGGGGTCAAAACAAACCTCGAGCCGACTCGTATGTCAGTCTGGATTCTCACAATTCCTTGTTGGTGCAATACGGTGTGCGCCTGACCAATCACACGGTGTACATCATCCCAAGAGCCTTCTGTTTGTACAAAAAGCAGGCCACCAAGGATGGCGGAAGAGGATTCGTTAGCCAATGTCATGTCATGTCATGTCATTGCAGTGGGGTGAGAGCAGACAGAAAAAGGGTCATGGCCAAGGCAGGACAAGGCGCATCCGAACCGTGACACAACCTTGAGCTAGGTTGAGGGGGTAATTCTGGGGCGATGACAAGGGAGCCTTGACTACGCAGCGTCCTGCGTGCAAGTATGTGTACTTCTTGTAGGACGAGAGAGCACATACCGAGTGTAGTTCCGGCGGAGTGCATGACGTACTTCAGACCCGATTTGTCAATCAATCGCTGGACATCTGCAATTTGCGCAGAGACCGAAGGCGACGATGTGCCAATCTATGTGCAATGTCGTGTTAGTTGGTTGGGTTGCATCTTCACATGGCCGGCAGCGGAGGAGATGATAGGACAGGGAAGAGAGATAGAGAGGAACGAGGCAAACGGGCGAACCGCAGCAGAAAAGGGCAAGTAATAGGCGACAGATGAGATGCATAATCGATGCACCTACCGGGATCAGGCAAAAATCAGCAACGCAATGGGACGGTGTCGGGATGGAGGCCATTGCCAGAGAGAGCGGGGTGCGTTTGAGGTGCTTGTCAGGTCTGCAGAGGAGCCCGCTAAGATGAGTGATGTGCAGCAAGCGAAGCTCTGCGTCGCAGGTTTTGCTTTTTCGGAATGACGCTATCTCAGGGACGACTGGTAGAAACAAGATCCTTGTAGACGGGAAGTTCCACTGGCGATGGAGAGTGCGAACTTAGGGTGGTGGTGCGAGGCTAAACTGGCGCCCCTCATAGCCGCGGGGTAAAGGAGCCTATCGTACTATCGCCAACGGCAGCACTGGCCCAGTTACAGTTAGCCTGCCATCGCCTCATGCATGCAAAGCGATTGACACCTGGATGGGGACAGTGCACTCCAGCTGCAGCTTTCCTATCTCGCCGATGCGGCTACGGGGTAGACCAGTGGCATCGAGTCGTGTAGATTGCACGTTACTCACGAGAACACAAGCGGGGCGCAGAGTCTCAGTCACGATTGGCATCCACAGCGCTGGAACTTGGTTCGCGACCTGCTAATCAACATCGTGCGTCCCAGCTTGACTCACGGTTCTACTATTTCAGCCCTGATCCCCCTTTCGAGTTTCAATCTTCTTCTATCGACAAGGACTCAGGATTCCAAGGCCCAGGGATTCTCAGCTCGCTTCTTTGCTTCTGGAAGCCGCGGGACCCCTGCTAGTCCGAGCCTATCCCTCAACTTTGCGATTGCTTGCATGACTTCAGCAGATCTTCTTCCCCAATATTTTACATCCTCGCCTATGACCATCCTCAGGCCACCAACCAGCCATCGCCCTGACCGCTAGTCTGTTATATTTGCCAGGAATCCGCGCCGCCATACAGCCCAAATCAACCCAAATAGTCCGTGCCCGACGCCCTGGATCCTGTCATCCTGGCAGCCTGCGCTCAGCTGTTCTGTGTCTTCAGCCTAAGGGCCACGAGTTACGCCATCGTTGATCGCGCTTCTTTCGGATTCAACCTGTCCGAGCTTGCCGCCTGGCCATCGTGACCCCGCATTCCTTTGTTGAGGTCAAAAATTACAACTCCCCGCCAATCCCAGCAGTGCCAGCATCATCAATATACAGAGGGAAGCGGGCGATCGCAATTGCGAGTCCCATTTTCATTGGTACAGCATTGGCCTGAGTGGCCAAGCGTTCAGCTTGCTGAGACGGTCTAAATCCTGCACAAGACTCAACGCATGGGTCGAGGACCCTCTAACACTAAACGCAATCGGGTTTCTTGGTCTTATCGCCCGGGGTCATTCATCACTTAGGGCGCATCCTGGACCATATCTCAGCTGAGTAAACTCACGCCAAAAATAACTTTACCTGCTCCTACGAGCTTATTTGCGACCATCTCGGCTCCATTGGCTGAGAGTGACGAGGCACAGCCTGTTCCACCCATACGAGGCGACGCCGGAATAAGCAAAACACGAAAAGCAAAGCACGGTGTGACCGGCGCTCCCAGTCAGACGGAGCACTAGTATTCGCCATCCTCAAGGAGGCTTTTACGTTTCCCGGAAGCATTGAGTCACTGAAGAAGTATTTATTTACTGTCGGCTGAGGCCTGAAGTGCATCTGTGCGCGACACACATTCTAAGTTTTTGCTTTTTCAAAGCCCTATTTCTGCAGCTCGCCTACAGGACCATCCAGGATCTGGGTCTACTATCTAACCTCACTCTTCGGTACCCAAATACTCTTGGCCGACTACATTTTACCCACGCTTTGGACCGCCCCTTCTTCAATTTCTAGATTTCTTGGGCCGTAGGATCTCTTTCAACTGATAACTGCCAGTGTGGCCATGATTCTTTCCAGAAAGGCAAAACCCAGAACAACTCAATATCAGACGACGTGACCAATGACGCAACTCAAATCGTTCGAGGTTCCTGTTGGGACTCAACTTGTCTACCTCGCCGAGGGTGGCGCAAACATTATCTATCGGATTGTGTCGCCCGCCGACCATGCAATGTTACCTATGGAATACAGAGGAAAATTACTGCGGCTTCGCAAAGATACACCGGCCGGTGTTTCGTACCAGGAAATTGCCCGGAATTTCGACAAGAACATCCGTCCCCTCTTCAAACCAGAAGAGTTGGTGGACCAGGAACTAGTTTACCTACCCAAAGGCTTATCCCAGCAATGCAATGAGCAGCTGCGCGCTGCGGAGCTTACTGGAAAGCGACCGAAGCAAAGACAAGGCGTCTACCTCTCCGTCACGGAACCTTTTGGACTACTTGTTACAGATATGACCTCCTTTGGTAATCCCGGGACCGAGCTGGCCGAGCTGAAACCAAAATGGCTTCTCCAATCGCCATCTGCTCCCACCTGTGTTCGAAGGTGTCGCACCTGCGCTCTACGTGATATGAAAAACCACGACGCCCGGCGAAGTGGATCCGCGGAAACACGATCATTCTGCCCTCTGGATCTGGTGTCTGACAAGTATGAACATGTCTTGCGCGCGGCCAGATTCGTCAAGGGATATAAAGACCATGCCCGTCTTGCAAAGGTCCTATATCGGAACCCCACGCTCTTGAAACTTCTAGCACATCAGAGAAATATGAAAGATGTCGGGCTCTACGGGCCATCCCCACTTTCGCGAGACAAATCGCTCTCAATGACACTTCGTGATTGTACAATGTTCATCAAGGTACCTATTCCCCATAGGGTTGTGAACCAATCGATGCATCACCCGCTCTGTAATTGTACAACGATTTGCTAACGGCTGATAGATGCCTCGCAATGAGAAGGGACGCGTTGAAATCCGGCTTGGCGATTTAGATCTCAAGACTGCGGCCGGGGGCAAAGCACAATACTGGCTGGATCTCGAGCATAGATTGATCCACGAGGGCTGGTATATGAGCGCTAAGAGTCATGCCCGTACTTGCGACTGCGCTTTGCAGAGCCCGCGAGGGCAGCCGCCTCCATCCATGTGAGATTATGGCTTTCTCTTTACTCTTGCACTTATACTTGACGTTCACCGTGAGCAGCAATCTAATGAGGACTACAGCTTATGTGCTGGAGTCGCATTTAGTCTACATGCTACGAAAGTTACATGATTACGATAGATATGAGCATCATCCATCTCTTCGGCGTTTTCGCTTATCTTTCGGCGCACTCGTCTTGCTTAACGCCCATTGAGGCGTCCGAATTCTTACGACCACACGGACGCGGCGCTGGTTTGATTAAGTGTTCCGGTTTTGTGCAGAATACCCCATGTTTGGTTCTTGTTTATCTCGCACCTTTTGGTTTTTCTTCCATTGCATTATCGTTCTTAGGGTTGGGAGGTACTCTGTTTGACTTGTTGCATACATGCTAGTGGCGATCTTTCTGGGTTAGGGGAGTGACAATCCGGCTGTTTGGGGTAGATTCGCAGCTCTTTTACACCAGCAATTGACTATTCGAACCTTGCAACCATTACGTTCATCTTCGTAATGGCTTCCTAATCCTGACTCAGTGGTGACAAACAGCAGCTCTCGGCCTTGGCAGGAACCTCGGATGTGCGGATATATTTTCGCCCTGTTTCCTCCCCTTCATGTTCCCCAACCAACAAAGACATTCTGAATCAAAACTATGTCTATCCCACATATCGCCACTCGGCTAATCTCTCCGTTACGTCGCTCAACATGTCTACAAGGCGTTCGCATTTCTTCGTCGATCATAACCACGGCCGCGCAATCTTTCTCTAACTCTGCGCAAAAATCATCCCCTCAATCAGACAATCTGATCGATCTGGCCAAAGCTCGGCGCACCATCTACCAGTTGGGCAATAACAGCCCTGTTTCAGACTCAGAGATCGAAAAGCTTGTCCATGCTGCCATTCTGAACGTTCCCAGTGCATTCAACACCCAGTCAACACGACTGGTGGTTCTGCTGCACCAAGAGCACGAGCGCCTATGGAATGTTGCTATCGATATATTCAAGGATCTTGTGAAGACAGGTGCTATACCCAAAGAAGTTTGGGAGAAACAGACACTACCGAAGTTGCAGGGGTTCCAGGCTGGCGTTGGAACGGTATGTTGATCACGACTGCTGTTAATTGGAAGATGGATCGCGTGTGGGTGTTAATTGGGAGTTTGCGGATAGATCCTCTTCTACGAAGACCCAGCCCACATCAAGTCATTCTCGGAAAAGTTTGCTCTGTACAAAGACAAGTTTGAGCCGTGGGCTGAGCACTCTAACGCCATGCACCAATACTTCCGTGCGTCTGACCCCTGCCATGCCCGCCTTCCTAATTCTTTCCTTTGTTTGTTGTGGGAGCGCTGAACTGACCCATGCAAGTCTGGTCCGGACTCGAATCGCTTGGTTTTGGGGCAAACCTGCAGCACTACAACCCTCTTATCGATGCCCCTGTGGCTAAGCAATGGAATATCCCTTCGGAGTGGAAACTTGTTGCGCAGTTGGTATTCGGTAACCCTAAAGGAGGTCCCGGGGAGAAGAGCCAGAAGCCGATCGAGGATCGCGTCAAGATTTACGGCAAGCAGTAAGACAGATCGGGGGATGATGTGTCAGTCTGGACAGACACTCTCCGCAGCTGGCGCATCCTGGACAGATTATTGCTAGAACTGCTATAGAACTCGGCTGGGCCAATGGACGTCTTTTTTTTGATAGCTGATTCGCAGGCCCATCGCCAACGGTTCCGCCACAAGGTCGATCGCCCTTTCCTAAAACATCTCACTTTACCAACCCCATGCTATCGGCTCCATTACTCGAGGACGTGAGACGCTCTTTCCAAAGACTATAAGAGCGTCGGGTCAGCATGCGTTTCTTCTCCGCTTACCGCGATATCTCCGTGTATATCTCGAGGCCTCTTCTTCTGCCGTTTCTCCTCGTCATCATAATCTTTAGTCGCATTGTTATACTTATCTTATATCATCATGGTGTTCCCTAATCTGCCAGGCGCGGCATCTATCTTCTCTCTCCTCGCTGCAATCCTTATTCCCAACGCTCAATCCTTAGCAATAGATACGAAGGCAAACCTCACAGACCGACGAGTACAAATTCCCTACGGCGTGAACATCCACCATTGCTACATCCCCGGAAATGTAGCCATAACCTTTGACGACGGACCCTACATTTACACAGAAGAGCTCCTTGGGATTCTTGCGCAGTATGGCGCGAAAGCGACCTTCTTCGTGAACGGGCACAACCTAGCCGGCAATGAATGGCTCATCCGGCGCATGGTCAATGAAGGGCACCAGCTGGCATCTCACACGTAAAGCGCCCAGCAATATTCCATTCAGCTCTATGTGTATCTTTGGAAGCTAATCTGAAATCGCTTTCTAGATGGGGCCATCCAGACCTCACAATCCTTAGCTATGACCAGATTGTCGACCAAATGACGCGACTCGAATCTGCCTTTGCAGCTGCCGTTGGGGTTGTGCCTATGTATATGCGACCACCGTACCTCGCCGCCAATGAATATGTCCTCAGCGTCATGGGCGAGCTCGGTTACCATGTCGTAGGTGCTAGCGTCGATACCAAGGACTACGAGAACGATCATCCCGATATGATTGGACGCAGCGTTGCAAAGTTCAACTCGGAGCTTGACCAGGGAGGAACCATTGTGCTGGCGCATGACATTCACGAACAGACGGTACGAACTCTGACACACATCATGTTGGAGGAAGTCTATGAACGGGGGTTGCACCGTAAGCCTCACTTTCCCTTGCCTTTATCTCCTTTTCGGGCTGCAAGGGACATTACACTGACAGCGGACAGCAACAACCGTCGCAGATTGTCTTGGAGACGACGGGTGGTATCGCTAAGGAGAATAAAACTATTGTACTTGCCGAGTATTGCTAGACTACCTAATGCCTGTTTGGGGCTTGTCCTAATAATGATTCAATCTGGAGTCAAAATCGGTCTGTTCCTGCATACTAGTAGTTTGTGCGTCCGTTACACATGATACTGCATTGATATACAGACTACTACAGAGTCAACAAACATCGGACCTACATAGCTCCTTGCAGTCTACTGTGGGTCCAAGGTAGCAACAATCGTAGTAATGCCCTATAAAAAGAATAGATGTTCGTGTCATCGTGCAAATCTATCAGACTTTCATTTTTAATTATCCACCTCATATATTATTATGTTGTTTAATCTTCGTCCCAGTTAGCGTTGGGTCCGGGGGGCTTCGGCCCACCCGCCTGCCGAGCAACAATGATCTGGTCAACGCTCAGAACAGTCCGGGCAGATTCACTGGCCAGACGAATAGCCCAGCTCTTGGAAGCGAGCAGATCAAGAATACCCTCTTCCACAGTGTCCAGCGTACCAGCCGACGAGGAACCCTCGAGATCAATACCAGTAGTCCAATAGGGCTCCGTCTCGTCACCACCAGAGCTACCTTCCTCTTCACCATCCTCCTCTTCGTCATCATCATCGGCAGCGGGCTCGGCGCTGCCGTTGACCCGGTGGTGGGCAGTGTACAGACGGGAAAGGACCTCGGTGGCGTCGAGACCGGCGGATTCGGCGAGTGTGCGAGGAATGACCTCGAACGCCTCAGCGAACTTACGAATAGCGTATTGGGGCAGACCGGGTGTCCTGTCTGCGAAGGCGGAGATGCGCTCGACGAGCTGGATCTCCGTGGCGCCGGCGCCGGGGACGAGACGCGGGTCCTTGGTGATGGCCTTGACGGCGTTGACGCCGTCGTCGATGGCGCGCTCAACATCATCGAGGTGGTTCTGGGTCGCGCCGCGGAGGACGATAGTTGCGGTGCGGGTGACAGCGGTGGCGTCCTCCTGGCGGAAGACGGTAACGCGGTCGCCGCCGATCTCGGTAGTCTCTACGACGTCAATAGAGCCCATCTCGTCGGGCATGGGGGCACCGAGACGGGCGAGGGGAGTGGCGCCAACGACGCGGCACAGGCGGCGGAGCTCGAACTTGGAGAGGATCTTGATCACGAGGATGTTGAAGCGGTTGAGGTAGTGGAGGGCTAGGTCGCCGACTTGGGCACCGGCAACGACGACACGGAGGCCGGAGTCATAAAGCTCCTTGATGGCAGATTCGAGCCGCTCCTCCTCGCCGGTGGTAAAGTCGAGCATTTCCTGGGCGTTCTTGAGCAGCACTGTACCCTTGGTCTCGGTCTGGGAGATGTCGATCGGGCAGCTGAAGACTCCGACCTTGGCCTTGGTGGCCTTCTTGATCGCACCCTCGGGCTCGCGGCCGAAAACCATACCCTTGATCACGCGGGACTGTTCCAGGCTTCCACCCATAATCTTCACGACACGGACATTATCGACGTTGAAGTTGACGGGGTTCTTAGGGAGAACGGCGAGGACGGCCTCGGCGACAAGGGAGGCGAGAAGCTGCTCGGTACCGGACTGCTTGCTGGCGACGACTGTGCGGAGGGCCTTGGCGAGTTCGGTCTGGGAGCGTAGGTCCTGCAGGCGGTCGACCTCGAGATCTATTACAAGCACCGGTTAGACAAAGTGTGCGGGACGGGGCTTAAGATACTTCGGGGACACCATGGGAAGATAGAGCCCTACCTTCTAACACCTTGAGCGTAAAATTTTGTGCCTTCTCGTAACCTTGAGTGATATCGCTCGTCTTCAGACCCAACCGCAGCAACTCTTCAGCCTTCTTCAGGAGTTCACCAGCCAGAACAATAACCAGATTGGTTCCGTCGCCCATCTCCGCGTCCTGCTGTTGACTCGCCATCACCAGCAACTTAGCAGCGGGGTGAACAACTTCCAACTCGCGGAGAATTGTAGCGGCGTCTGATGTGAGAATCATTTTTTGCAGATGGTTGATGACAATCTTGTTGCGGCCATACGGACCAAGCGAAGTCTGGACGGTCTGGAAGATGGCCTGGCAGGCCTCAATGTTGCGGATAACAGCACCATCTTCGGCGTCGTGGCTAAAATTTGACCCCCGTTAGCTGCCGTGCTTCTTGTCGTCTTCTTGGTTCAACGTCCTCATTGTCTGCGTGGAGAATTCGCGGGGGGGGGGGAGCCCTGAGTGGAAATCGCTTACCTTTGGTAGCCAGGTTTGAAGAGACCGGCCTGGGAAGGCCCGGGTAGAGACAGGGACATGATGACTCTGAGTACTCCTCTCAAATTAGATGGTCACCGGCCGAAGAAAGAGAGAAATTGGGTAGATAACGTAACAACGTTGTGAGCTGCTGCTGCTTGGGGATTTTTCGGCGGAGCTTCGAGACGGTC
This sequence comes from Aspergillus incahuasiensis, assembly GCA_003719405.1. Classification (NCBI taxonomy): domain Eukaryota; kingdom Fungi; phylum Ascomycota; class Eurotiomycetes; order Eurotiales; family Aspergillaceae; genus Aspergillus; species Aspergillus incahuasiensis. The sequence goes on along the minus strand of RHLP01000262.1, from coordinate 40,132 downwards.
TGCCGGCGGTTGTTTGCTTTGTTTGCACCACGAGGGGTTCTTGGCACAGCCTGTCGGTTTATCCACTTTCATGGAAGGGAGATATATCATCATCTATCCTAGGCTAATTTACATTCGTGGTCTCTCACTGTCACCATTTATATGCGTCTTACCAAAAGTCACTGTTTGCTTGTCGGAAACCGGGCACTGTAGAGAAAGTTAGCCTCGTATATCACTCACTGTACGTATAGAAGAGCAGGAACTCTTACTCCAAGTCCCAGCGCCCATGCAGCCGCTGTTTTCGTATTCTGCTTGCGCCTTATCGAGCCTAAGTTTCAAGTCAGTGGGATGGAAGCAAAACTGCTGGATGGATATGGATCTTACCATCCGCGGATAGCCTCCATACGGTTATCATTCTTTTCGAAAGTCAGCGTAGGTCTCAACGACCTGCCCTGACGCTTTACTTACAGATGGATGAGTTGACATGAACTGAGGAGGCGCTAGTTTCTCTGCCTTTTGCATGCGCGCCCAACTAGAATCATAGATGATATTAGCAAAAATTGTGGGATTGAGGAGACCATGTGGGCGAACGCAGTGTCCAACGTACAAATCAACAGCCGCTTCAGGTTTGAAGCAAGCTTTCGACATCATCACTAGGAAGTATGTTAGCGACAAATGAGGAAGGGCTCAAAATCGGCAAGATCATACTCAAGCCAATATTGTCCGCCTCCGCCTATTTGATGTTAGTCGCCAGTCTCATCTTCATAGCAGTGAAACAAGCTTACCTCCTGCGTTCGAGAGTTTGGCAAGCTGTACATGAGTTTTAGAACTAAAGACGGGATGTTTCCTGAGACATCAAAGAGAAGCGCAGCCAGAAGTATAACGCCCATGGTGAGGAAGTTACTGCTCATCCTCTCTCCGGTATGGTGAGCCACAACGTGTCCGATCTCATGACCTAAGACAGCGGCTAGACCATCCTCGTCCTTGCAAACGGGTAGAATCCCGGTATATACGAAGACTTTGCCACTGTAAACGGTTAAATCTAACCATAGTGTAGTAGACGCAAGGGTCATTAGGCCTACCCTGGCAGAACAAAAGCGTTCACCATGTTGTCATCCTGGATTACGTGCACCTTCCAGACGGCACCCTCAATCGGCGCCATGGGAATTAGTCGACGAAGAACACGATTCACCATGACAGTGACAGGATGTGATTCCGAAAGTATACGTCCTTGACAGTCCCGCATAACTTCCTGGTAGCTTTGTTCGCCCATCTTCAGCTCCTGATTATGAGAAACGCAATTGAACCGTCGCCGACCGGTCATCTAGAGTAACCGCTTAGCATGCAATCATGACAATGTGGAGAGTTATCAGGCGCATTGTAAGCGCGCAAAAGCGCGCAATAACGCACCTCGACAGTGTCTGTGTTATAGATATAGAAACCCGAGATAACCCCTCCAATAACCACAAAGTGGACCGGTTTTGCTTTCTGCACTAGTTGCATGAATAGTGGTTGTCCCCGTCCGTCGAAACGCCTATATTTATTACTCCCATCGTTGAAGTACTTGTAATTCGAGCTTGAAAAAAATCTTTGTGAGCCAAAGTGAGACGTCCGTGGTAGAAAGCGCGTGGGAGCCCTCAAGGCTTTTGGTGTCTGTTTTCTCGTACATGGCGCCAACGGAGCTTTCGAGAAAAAGGCGGAGGAAGGTAGAGGTATCGGGTGCGCGGCGGCGCGTAACGAGGGTGCTACCGGGGATCGAAACATCGCTGCAATGTTTGCATAATACGTAGCAAATAATATAATATAAAAGCAAGTAGATCACAGCACCCCGTGGACGATTTGGAGATGCGATCGGCGAAGAGAGCCGTTGGAGGTCGGAGTGGGCGAGACCCAGGAACCAAAGATGACGTTGAAGGTTTGCATGTGAGGCAGGACCGTCCCCGCATTGGCCGATAAGGAATCCATAGGACCCCTTTTGTACCTGTGGCTTCCCCTCTGTTTACTTTTCCATGATTAAACATTTTCGTATCTTCTCAATTCATATCGCAGGCTACAATTATTATCAGCAACATGCCAGATATCACAGACCCAATCTTTGCGTCTCGTCTTACCACGCTCCAGGACCTCTTCGCCGACAAGATATCTGCCCCAACAGCTGCTAAGCAGCTTGCTTCGACCTCCCTGTCGGACGATGCACCGGCCGAAGAGCGTTTCAATCGCCTCTGGGATTTGATTATCGCATCGGCATGCAAGTACCCTGAGTACCAAGATAAGCTCGTTGATGTCGTTGTGGATCTGTCCGAGCTACCAAGTCCCGCCCCCGCAGAAGTAGGAGCAGAAGGATCAGGCCCTTTGACAATCCACGACATGCAAGTTTGGAAAGACCTCCCAATGCTCGGCTGGCGCTTTCGAGATTCCTGGAACATTTCAGTGCGTCCCAACAGCAGCCCGGAAGACCGGCAAAAAGCTATCTCGAATATCATCAACACTAGCAAATTCGCTGCCCTTCTTATGGCAACCGACGAGTCTATATTCGCGTCGTATTCGTGGTTTGCATTGATTACGCTGCGAAGCGCCCTCGAAACCCCGACCGAACACGTCCCTTCTGAACCGCTTTTGGAGGCGTGGATACCTGCAGCCGCAGCATGGATAGAGACTTTGGGTGTGGAAATTTACAAGTGGGATGAGGAATTTGAGTCAGGGCCAAAAGTCGGTGCGAGGGGAAAGGGCGGTCCGCTGTGGGATGGGAAACATGGATTCTGCAAGGAGAGGTGGGAGCTTTGGCGGAAGAGGTTCGGCGAGGTTGCTACCATAAAGGACCTTGGGGAAGACTTAAAGAAGTCGGCACAGGATGCAGAAACAATTATGAAGGAGATCGAGGCTGGCGATGTAGAGTAGTCAGCGGGCGGTTCAACAAAAAGATTGGAATATTCTTAGACTAACAATGATGTATAGACACAGCCCTTACTTAGGGCTTAGCTGAGCTTAACAATTGGAAGAATCGAATGCAGTATACAATTTCCATTTCCCATCCCAACGAACAAAGGTGCCCCCATCACGCAACTCTGCTGACTGGCTATATCGGTCGTAAAGAAACAAGGCACTTATCATGAAGCTGGGGAAGCCAAACAGCGAGGCCGTCCTAGAGTTTCCTAAAGAAAGGCATTGAGGATAGTCTTTACTATTGGCATGGTTCTCCCCTATTGCTAAGAATAGACGATCCGTTATGGAAGAGATAAAGGGAAAATCTAGAGGAAGCTGCGGGGAGGCTCGAACGCAGGCAACTGCGCACTAGGGCGCAGTCACTAGGTACTGCTAGATGACTGGGTAGATATCTCCCTATCTAGTGGGAGCAGTGGGGGCTGAGCTGCCCATATCTGCTGTGCACTTTTTGGGGTCAAAGAATCCTAGCAAGTGGGCATATTAGTCTCAGGGGACACCAGGCCAGTTAACCAACGACATCCATGCATTTGAAAGGACAGTTTGATTGGAGACATCAAAGCTCAAATCAGGACACTGCGGAACCGACGAAAAGAAAGTCTCCACAAACTCGGGCAAGGCCATTCCACCAGCTATATCGGCGTCAGCTTAGTGGAAAGCATGCATTCCAAGAAGACTCACTATTGTATGAACTTGTAAAGTCTGCTGTCTTACCATCTCCGCTAGAGTTGTCTTGCGCAAGAATGTGCTCTGACAGACGCTCATCTTCCACCTCGCGGTCAGGCTTGTCGTCTTCCATGCAGCCCCCAGCGGCTCTACTAAGCACAAGGCTTACTGCCTCAGCGGCCTTCTTTGCCTCCTTCGAGATCGAGCTTCTGCGCATCCAGATTGCCCTTGCTCTCTGCAGGGCAGCTCGAAGTTCATCTTCACGCCCCATGAACTCTCTCCGGTAGATTAGGGAGCATAAAAGCATGGTAGCTGTCAGAAATTGATGATTCATGATGGAGGTGACGCGCCAGCGCATTGCGTGGAGCTGGCCACCGGGGCGGGTTTCTTCGTCAAGGACATGCTGGATCTCCAGGGAGGCCAGAGAGGCATCGAGACACGTTTTCCACGAAGATGCATGGTCTTTGACACTCTTAGGACGGGCTTTTGTGTAGAGAAGCCGTCGATGAAGCATGACTTGCCCCTTGAGGAACATGTGATGTATAAATAAACGCGCCACGATGAGTTGCGGGGGGTCCGTCAAGCTTGCCGCCATGGGCTTCATTCTCAGTGGAGGGGGGATTTTCTCAGCCGCTTCGTGTAGTACACGATCCACGTGCATCACCTCACTATACTCGCAGGGGGTGACTCGGCTTATGAGGTCAGTGGCTATGCCCAGTGCTTTCAGCATCCCTGATCGCGCAATAATTGGAAGAGCGGTCGTAAGCTCTGAGTTTGGTCGAGACGGGGGAAGCTCGGTGGTGTCTTCATCAAAATCGTCATCATTCAGATTCCGCGGCTCTGAAGTATCGTAATGCTGGTCAGATATCATGCGCGGCATGCCCATCTGGCTTGAGATAAGAATATCACTCATCAACACAGTCGCCCATAGACGCCGTCGCATCTCTCCCTGGAATGGTGAGATACCAGAAAAGTAGCTCGGGTCTCGGTGATAGCCCATGCGTTTTGCGAGGTTGACTTCAATCGCGAGCAGGAACCACATATCCTTTTCAGCGTCAGGATTGGTACCGAATTCGACATAGACATAGTTGGTGACAGTCTCTAGAACGTACGGACCCGAATTGGTGTATTGACCCATGACAAGGCATTGTACAATCTTTTCGCGGTATATGTTAACTCGGAGGGATTGCTGCTCCCCTTCTGCATCTTCGAGCGGATCGGATGATAGACAAGCGAGACATATCATACTGAAGAGAAGCCCAACCCATGTAATCGGCGTGCTGGAAGGGTCAGCCCAGAATGCATCATACTGTTCATATTAGATGACTTAGTAAACTTGGAAACTGGACGTATGCTTACTTCCCGCAAGAAAGTCGGTCCATGAACAGTGGCTAGATCGTAGATTGGAAGTGAGCATCTATGTGTGGCTGCCGTAGATAAAAGAGGGGCTCACATGACGAGACAAGATCTAAGTAGTTGAAGTAATGTGATATAAATCGGTCGGTGGCAAATTTGGGGGGTAATGCGAAGAGTATCTCCTCGCGGGAAATCGGACGAGATCCATAGAGCAGGATTGCACCCTTTGGCCGCAGACTTGCGTTAGATATGGAACCAGCGTCTTGGTGATCGTCGATATCAGAAGCCCCGGCAAGCCGCAGCTGTTCCTCTCGGTCCATCTGCTCTTTCAGATCAGCAATACCATCCAGCATGGCAACCCAGTGGTCCCCTCCAACGTATTGAAGCTCTGATTTGCTAATTCGCATGTTCCCGCATTCGGAGCTTGCATCCATGGGCGTCCCCGTGCTTGACGGAGTTACAGCCTCTGAGGTTGACTGAAGGCTTATCTCTGGAGCGCGTCCAACATCAGATGTAGTGGTTGCATTGCGCATCATTGACATGACCAAACGCTCCAGCTGTATCAGACGATCGTGCGCACTGGGTGCAGGAGATGATAGGCCTCGAGAGCCTGCAATTTCCGAGCTAACTGGGTATGTACATAGTTGATTGCGCGCAGCGCAGCATGAACATGGTCGTTGACGGTCACATCTCGATCTAAAATTGTAGTATTTTGGCTTTGGGTCCTCTCAAAGTCATTGGGGTTGCTTACTTTCGTCGGCGGCACTGATTGCATGAGAGCTGAGGCTTATCTCGGCGCCGACTGGTAAAAGCTCTTGAAGCTGGCCTCGCAGACGCAGGTGTACTACTTGAAGAGGCCATTTGTGAGACATATTGGCTTTTCGAGGAGGTCTCTGATGCAGGGGTGATCACATCATCAGCAGAGCCCATGCTTGCAAGGCCCACCACTTTTGAAAAGGGAATGCCGTTGACTAAAAGAGCTAATCCCGTGTCATTCGAGCCTCAACGAGTAGTGGGTTCCACAGAACGAGTTGGAGAACACTGCGCGAAGCAACAGGAGCCGTCACGTCAACCACGTGACGCACCATTAAAAAGAGAATCTTCTGTGCTTCCAAGTTCCACTCCTAGAACTCCTTGAGTATCTAGAGTCAATCGAGGATCGAGACTTTGATTTGGCTAAGACCAAAGTTCATATATCATTTATCCATGCTGTTTAATGCTCTGATCCTCCGACCCTCCGCTGATGTAGAGTCTAGCCATGATTGCACCATTCTTGCCCGGTCTTCAACCTATAGTCAAAAAAACTATTCTCGCTAAGCAATGGGGTGTGGCTTGAGATAATCGGAGTTTCGAGTCTCCTGGATCGAGTATTTGGGCTAACTTTGGACCTCTGTTGTGATGGAGAATATTGATACATCTGCCACACGCCATAGCCGATGTTTAAACCACAAAAGTCTTCGAATGCGATAACCGGCCAAAACAAGCTACATGACAATGATAACGAGGCAATAAGAAGCTCACACAATCCTTGGATCTCGATGAATTTTTGGGAACCGCGGCGGCTAACGATTGGTGACTCGAATGTCAAATATATATAGAAGTAAAGTGAGGGGATCCGAGGACCTAGATCTAATGTCTCCGCAGGTTCAATAAAACCCGGCGGCAAGAGAATTGATACTTTTGTCCAGCATTTCGATCAGTGTGAGCCTGAAGTTTAAACTGAAAGGGTGATGCGATTCCAATAATGATTCTAGAAACTCAAAGGACCATCGCGACACAGTGAAGGTACGTATATCATGCAGGAGTCTTGAGGTTGGGGAGCGGTTCCTGCATGAATTGTCCATGTCCAGTCTTTGATTGGGCGCTTAACCCGATGAATGGATGGATTGAATATGAGATGACTTCTTTTACCTTGACTATTCGGGAGGTACCCCGTACCTTCTAGTTTCTTGTGATTCTCCGTCATCCTTCAATCTCGTGACTTGGTCTTAGTATAGCATCTTACCCCGCACCGTCTGCTGGGACGGAGTACTCCTTGGACCATTCCTTCGGTAGGCACTCTGTAGTCCGTGGTAGTATCGACTGCCAGCTGTCAAAAGCAAACATGCTGGTTTGCTTCAGGTTGTCAGACGTTGTACAAATTGGGTGGCACAAGGAGCTTAAGCCTGAGACTGACTCAGTTCCTAGTATTTAGGGCTAAGCGCCATAGATAAGAGACCGGACTGGCTGCCTCCAGATCACCACCCAGAACGATTTTCTACTTACGCCATATTGGATGCTGATCACTCGCAGCTTATAATAGTAATTGTTAGCGATAATTAGAAAGCTCTTCATGGCAAGTTTGATTGCATGCGTGCCGAGAGTGACCGACAATGTGACAGTGTGACATTGAATCGAGGGTGCAGGCTGAAGATTTAGCATCACCGGGGTGTGGAGTTAATCACTGCTAATTAGGCAGGGATTGAACCCAGAATGCGGGTTAATAATAGCAGCTTCTGTACCTCAGGGATGGCCAAAATACCTCACCCCGGCGGTAAATGCTGCTAATTACGAGCGTCAATCTGGGGAGTGCCCAATGACGGTGGCGGGAAGGAATCTTGGCTCAGGGCGCTAAACTAGCGCTCCTTCATCTGCACTTCATCACACCCTTTCCCGCTGTTATTCGACGACATCCCCGCAAAGCTTCTGCAACCTCGACGGCAACTTCACACCTCACCCACCGTCCATTGGCTCATTGCTCGCGATCCTAGCACACTCGAGATGTGCAACGACTCGACAAATCCTGTTCCCGGCGTGATCCCTGGCCGGTCGTACGTTTCTTCTCCTCACCCGTCTGGCCCCATCAGCCGTGCACGAGGGCATCACATTTTCCGCTTCTGGGCGAATTTGATCATCGCCTCTGCCGACAAATGAGACTAATATAGTCCTAGCCGCATGGGCTCTGTCATTGGCTCTTGCGTTATCGAGGCTAAGGACGGGAAATTTGTCACGATGTCTGTGAAGTGAGCTCTCTGGTACTATCATATCAAGGCGAGGGCACTGAACTCTCTTTCTGCTCAGAACATCCTCTGTCTGGCCTAGCAAGTACTTCGTATACGTTCATGACTCGGTGATCAATTGACAGACGGGAGAACGACCCTTGTGGAGGCACCGCGGGGACACCCTGGATCTTCCCTGATGCCCGAAAAAGCAAGCACTCGCTGTTGGTCTAGCAAGGTCGAAGGATCCGCCGTAGCACAAGTCATCGGATAGCTCGGGCTCACGATATTTGCGATACAGCCTCGACCAATCAATCCCCCAGCCGCCATCTTAACCTGAAGATGACGTCCAATCATCCAGCAAAACGACTCTAGGCGCATAGGCGCCCATGGCCAAAATCATCCAAAATTAGCCAACAATGTTGGGACTAACAAACTAAGCTAAACTCACCGGTTCTCTAGTGTGTATGCATGTCCCCCTGCTCAACACTAACTTAGAGCCAGCGGGCGATCTCCAATCCTTTCCCACCACCCATTTTTCCCTTCGGCTATCTGGAATTCCAAAATAGAAACACCATGCAGTCGCCCTCGAGCTTTAAAGCTTGCTCGATCCCACGATCATGCTTCTTTTGCTTCCCCAGCGTCGTCCCCAGTCGCCTCGTCCCCAGTCGCCTCGTCTATCGGCAACCGCGCCTTACGCTCTCTTATTCTACTTAATAGATAGCCAAGGCTGCTGGTCCAGCTTTGCACATTAATATCACGGTCTATTATCGTCTGCAGTGACCTCGCCATCAACTATCACCCATCCTCGTTGATATACTTCCGAACCAGTCTCGCGAACACAGTTTGGAAACAGTCAATATCGAGCAAGATGCCGGCAGCACCAAGAAAGAAGGTTAACGCCGCTGCAAAGCGAGCCACCGAGTCTCAAACTTCTTCAGGAAGCGAGAGCACGCCAAAGCCAGAAGGAAGTACCAAGTCCCACAAGAGGTCACGCTCAGGTAGGACATCCATTGCCCAGCATATATGGTATGAACATCTAATAAGACGGCTGGTCCATAGGTTGCTTCACATGTCGACTTCGTCGGAAGAAGTGCGATGAGAAACACCCCTCCTGCGGAGCCTGCAGCAACCTCAATGTGAAATGCGAATATAAACGCCCGATTTGGTGGGGTAATGCAGAGCAAAGAAAGATGCAGAAGGAGCGCATCAAGAACAAGATTAAGCAGACAAAAATGAATGAGCGGAATGGCTCACTAGCTATAGGTAGGGCGACTATTACCATGCCCCCCTTCCTTGCTAACCATATTATGACAGATCCTGCTGCTCACGCACGAAGTATGGCAGCCAACTCACCAACATCCCCGGAGTTCGAATATGGACGCCCTTTTCCAGAACCCTCATACGATATGTTCGCCTCACAATTTCAAACACCTGCCATGAGCCAAACTATCTACGCGCAGCAATATCCTTATGAGGTAGACGTCAAGACCGAACGGCAAACATTTGTGAATGACGTTCAATTGCGCCATGATTCAATATCATCGACCTTCAGTAGCTTTGCGCCGCCCCAACTGAATGCACCCCTTCCTACATTTCCAGGTGACGAGTGGTTTCATGACGAGTATTTCCGGGCCCCGGCTCTTCCAGGAATCGACCCTGCGCTTTGCGATCAGGCCGTGTTTCCAGAATCCTATGACATGCTGCAAAACATACCTGTCAGCGATCATGACCGACCACTTCTCGAACACTTCATTCACAACGTCTTGCGAGTGAGCTTTCCCGTTCTCGAGGCCCATCAGCGGGGGCACCTGCGCGCACAAGCTGTTCTTCAAACCCTCGAGACCAACAAGTGCTACCTTCATTGTTGCCTTAGCGTCGCTGCGATCCACTTGAAAACAACCGAAGGAATCACAGGGGAACAAATCGACCATGATATTATGCGGAATCGATTTGAGGCCATTTCTCAACTTTGCCAAGCGCTGGGAGATGACACGGAACATCAAGAAATCCTCGACGCCACGTTGGCTATGATCTTCTTCCATTCATCTGTCGGACCAGCCGATGACTATCTCCCTGACATTCCTTGGCTAGACCATTTTCAGGCTGCCGCAAATCTCGTCCAACGACTCGGCCTTACTGCTGATGTCCCGAACCCATACGTCTTGCCTCCTTTCAGCATGACACTGACGGCATGGATCGATATCCTCGGCTCTACGATGTACCAAAGAACGCCTGAATTTGCCCACACCTACCGATCAAAGCATCTAGGTGGTGTATCTCTGGGCCTGCGCGAACTTATGGGGTGCGAGGACCGCGTCATGTATCTCATCTCTGAAATCGCATGCTTGGATGCATTGAAGGCCGATGGGAGGGTTGATGAGATGCAAGTTTGCTCTCATGTTTCTGCACTAGGACAGCAGCTAGAGTTTACCGAGCCTGCCGACCAAATCATGGAGAGCCCCTTTTCGGCAACAACAGGATTACTTCGCCCCGAAATTCTAACCAAGAACTTGACTGCCGTTTTTCGCATTGCTGCTCGGATCTATCTTTGCAGTCTCGTCCCCGGATTCGAGGCGACACAGCCTAGCAACATCAACTTGATTCAAGCTCTCGCAAACACCCTTCAATACATCCCTTCTGGGCCCGAAGGATTTGATCGCTCCTTGGTTTGGCCACTGTTTATTGCTGGAGTGTACTCTATGCCAGGCTGCCAGTTCCGGAGTGTCCTGATGGAAAGAGCTGCAGCGCTCGCTGGGCACGCCGACCTCGGGAGTTTTGGTCGTATGTATCGAGTCCTGCAAGAAGTCTGGCGCGTCACCGACGAGTTTGCCGAACAGTGCAGCAGCCTAGAAGAGAATGCGTCATCGTCCTCACATTCGGTCAGTCCCGTTAAGGACGAACCCCCGAGTTCGCCCAAGGAGAGCGAGACCAGCTGGACGACGAAGCAAGCCAAGAAACCTCACTGGCGAGACATCATGCAGCAAAATGGCTGGAATTATCTCCTTCTTTGATTTCGAGCGTATATCGAACACGTTTGCTTCGCTTCTTGATGAGATTGCATCTCATCGCGTCGGGAGGTCCCTCGATGGGACCTCGTACAAGCTGGCTTGTACCTGCGACCATTTCGTGAAATTATTTTTCGAATTCGAGCTTTTTTCGGATAATCTATCATTCGTTATATACCCATCTCGTTTTGAAAATTCGTTGATATTTCACTGCAGGTCAGAGAAACCTCGAAGCCTTGCCCTTATGCCGAGGCTACTCCTCCCTTGGGGATTAAAATCTGGGACACGTTCAATCTTCTATCCACCAATAGGTGGATCACTAGGGAAACTCACGAGGTGTTATTGTTCATTTTCACTTTTCTTTCCTAAGGGGTTACGGATTCATGTGTGAATGACCCCATACTGCTGTGCCTGGGTTTAACACAGCCAGATCAGCTTCTTTCGATTGGAATGGCTTTATTTTGTTGGGATTGGTGTTGATTGGATTGGCTGGTTCTCTATCTATCTTTTCTTCCACACTCGCTAGATTGCGTGTTATGTTCTCAAATCTGTATCTAGTATACCGGTAGTATCAAATCGGCGAATGGAGTCTTCTGGCTAGAATCGATGAGCCCTCAGTGGCACGGATCCATCCAATCTATCTAGTATGCAGTCAATCTATCTTGCCCCCCTCCTAGCCAATGCGGGACATTTTCTGCTTTCCTTTCTCCGTATATCACCAGTAGACAATGTCCTTGACCGCGCAAGCGCTTTGACGCGCCTCCAACTTCGCCGCCTCCTGCAAATTTGCCCAACGGCGCCAACGATGGGCACGAAGTCTGAGCTGTGCGCTGCATGGTTGGCTGCTGTTGCTGGAAAAGTATAGTTAGTCTATGCCATCGGGTCTGAAATACAGCCGCGTGGAAGCGGCCAACCGTCGACCATGTCCGTGAGCCTCTAGCGTTGGGTGCTCCCTGGAACGCCGGTTGCCCACCCGTTCATCCCCACCCCTCTACATCCGTGTCTTTCGTGGCTTAAGCGTCTGTCGTGAGTTACAAATTTAGTATCAGTATCAGCAAGCCGAGCATTGATATGGTACGTATCCGCCGACAACTCGACGGGGCTGAATTCTATTCTGGGCGACCTGGGTAGAGGGCAGGTTAGTCTGTTAGTCCTAGATATTCAAGGAGATGTAAAATATATATTGGCAGATTCGAAGCTACGACATGCACCTAGATGGAACTAATCCAGCATACCACCTTTGACTTGCATCTTTTATACTGACTAGTGGAGAGTGGGTCGGAAACTGGAAATCGTCTCGTTTCCACCGGACCTCACAAGTGCTTGGTTTTTGAGGACCGACTAGGCAGTATACTGCCTCGCCGCCGCGCAGGAGCTCGTCCGGTTTTATCGAGGACATATCATAGAGTCGGGAGCGGTGCGGCTATGCCCGGTATATAGGGAGGGTATGTGTTCTTGTCAAGTGCAACTGCTGCGCTGCTGTAGGTGATAGGAAGCTAATTTTGGAAGAGGACACTGTGAGCAGGAGATGAAATTGGCTCCTGAGTCCTGAGTTGCTTTCTGAAATCGTCCCAAATGTGCACCTTTGCGTAGTCTTAGATCTCGAGACCCACTCCTTACGGAGTCGTTCTGGGTAATACAAGAACGGGCATGAATGTATACTACCTATTTCATATCGAAGCATGTAAGCAAACGAAGGGGGGTGGGCAGGGACTACCTATGCAGCCACGTATTCCTCGTCCGCAGGGGATAGATTCGCTATGACCCGCAAGGACGATGTAGTCTTGGTTCAAATCAGGGCGGTGATACAGCTCTCAGATGACTATCAACTCGGTTCGATGTGGCCTCGGACGTGGCGTAGATAGATCTCAAGGCCCTCCAATCTCTTAGTTAGCCTCTATCCCGTGGTAGAGGTCTGGGCTCTTTAGTTGGTGTTGGTTTTGGCAGACTCGTGGTATTTTCAAGATGCGCAACCAACAAACTGATCGCCTAGGTTTCTCGCGGGCTACCGGACCTAAAGGGGTCCCCGGCAGACGGCCTTCTTGATGCACTGGCCGATAGCTTTGGCGAAGACAGTGAATTCGGAGGGTGGCGCATGGACCTGTCAACCCGTTGAGAGAACCAGAAAGGGGATTAGGGGAGAGCTTATTCCAAGTAGACTACCATGGCCAGTAGTGTAGTAAGAGTGCTGCTAGATCGCGAGTCTAAGGTCACACCTTGTCGACCATACCAACACAGGATTCGATGTCGTCCGAGCTTGTTGGGCTAGAGTGCGACCTGAGTGGTCTCATACGCGGGACCAAAGATGAGCTGAATTGGGCGACGGGGCTCGTGAGCGTTTAATATACAACCATGTGTCGGCTTAGTGCAGAACGCTGCTTGAGACAGGCGCGACAACAACGCCGCATGACGAACCAACGGCGATTATGCACGAATGATCAAGACAAACATGCCTCAGATATGGTAGTACTATGTAGGAGGCTGGAGTAGCTAGGGAGCGGAGTGTCCCGAATTACAGGTTAAGAGGCAGTACGATAGGTGGAAAGAGCATAGAGCCAGCGCTGCCGAAAATGCATTGCTCTGCAAGTAGAGTTGTTGTATGACATCGTACGAGCGACTCCTTGTTTCAGTGTGCGTTTGACCGGTCATTTGTGGGCTGTGAGTCGATGGCAGGTTGCAAGCGCTGAGGACGATTTTAGCCGCCCGACCAATTTACGGGACGGGGAGCACCATCCTTCAAGGGGCGAACCAAGGAGCCTGGATCCGTCTTGACCAGCGCCAACCGCCGGGCTAGAAAAAGCATGGAACCGGAGAAGCCAACGGCATTGTGAGGAGGCTAGCCCGGCGATCTAGTGCCAACGGAGGATCTTGGGGAGGTCGGCTTTCGGTAACAGGGTTGGGCCTTTAAGCTGGTTCAGGAAGCCATGCGCGTCAACAGCCCGCGTATCCACGAGGGTCAAAGGATGTCTGATTTCTGAGTGGCTCATGGGGCGGGAGGAACAGCTGTCTTCCTTGTGTGATAGTGGAGGTGAGAGCAAGAAAAGGGGAATTGGCCTATGGATGAGTGTTTGGCCCCAAAGCGCGCGACAAGCGGAGGTTCTAGCTTAAGCTTGTTGGTCTTGAGTTGTCGGGCTTCTTGGATGGTAGACAAGCGGTATCAGACCCTTGGGAAAGGTTAGAGATATAAGACCGTTGGAGCCCCTTGTGTGTATTCTGTTTCCAGGAGCGATTTGGTCTCTTCGTCGCATTAACTTTGTCTGTTGATGAGCTCGAGCTTGGGTTGTGATTGGCGACGCAGCAAAACACACACAACTGCCCGACCCTCCATTGGCACCACTTCAGCAAGTCTTCGGAGTAGACCATACAGGAAGACTCTGGTCATCCAGTGAGTCCAGACTCCAGATCCATCACGAGCCATGAGCGGGGAGAGCGTCGAGCTGGAGACAGTCAAGAGAGTGCAAAGACTCGACTGCAGCCGCGCACTCTCGAGCTAAGGGTGATGGCGCTAGCCTGTCCTGGTCTAGCGCGTGACACTGACAATGGCTGTTACACAGGATCAATCATTACAGTACCAAACGGCTGTGACGGTATTTTACAACAGCAGTGAAGTCACCACCATCTCCAGATAAATAAAATCGCTCTCCTCCTCCTTCGCGCCCTCTTTCCCCTCTGTTTCTTCCGATCAGTGAGAGGCTCAACGGAGAGACCGTCTGCTCATATATACACTTGCATCTCTGCATCCTCTCTCTCATCCCGCCCTCCCTTCCTGACCCTTCGCTCTCATTGTGTGGTCTATACCTCTCTCTATACTCTCGCTCGCATACTTCCACGCCCACCATATACGTCAACACAAATCGGCCCATCGAATTGATCTTAAGATCCTGACAGCTTACCTTCTTTACAACATCTCTGTTCTGTTTGATCAACCTTCAAGATGCCTTCCATCAAACCTGTTCTCCCTCCTCTCAAAACACCGAGCAACATAACCTTCCCCTCCGAGCTCCATTCAGACTCGAGCGCTGGCTCTGGAAAGAATGAGGACAGCTCGACTCCAATCACCCCTCCTGCTGCCTACACCGAGTTCTTGAAAGCCTTCACTCCCATCTTCTCCAGCCCAGCGAGTGCCGAAGGTGTGGATTTTTCCAAGTACAACTTCGACCGTCACAACCCCCACTCTGCACGATCCCAGCCCTCGAGTGCAGTCAGCGGCAACTTCAACTTCAACGAGTCAGCGCGATCAGCAACAACATCATTGCCTCCTTATACTCCACTTGCACCACCTCACCCCCGGCGAGACCTGAGCAACTTGCGCCGATTGCGCATCCCGCCGGCGCTTAGGTACTCGCCCACTTCGGCGGAGCCACTTCGAAGCGCTGGACCTCGCAGTGCGGGGCCCAGGAGCGCTACTCTTGCTCGTACTCCTTATTCTCCTATAGACTGGAGACTACGCTATCTTGACGCACCCCGGAGCGCAACTCCTCGAAGCTCCAGCCACAAGATGAGTGTGCGACATGTCATCACGCACACCATTACCTACAAGACAACGGAGCTGGATGCGCCACCAAAGGGGAAGCGGAGAAAGCATAGCCATGACAATAAAGAGCCAAAGTGATCTTTAATTTTTCTTTTTGTCTTTACTGGTCCGGTATCTCGGTTCTGTTCAGGCGTCTTACTGGTCTGGTGTGCGGAGTTTCGGAATGCTGGCATCCAGCGCGGGCACCTTTTGTCCTTTCTCTTTCCTTTGTCAGTATTTATCACATAAATAATAATCTAGAACCACTTTGGGCGCTGCGGTGCTACACCCAATGTCTATCACGCCTTAACTTCATAGCTGACATGAACCGTTGGTATGTCCTCTAGCGTAATTGGCTCTATTGAGTCTCAAGGCCAACTTTATTCCTTCCCCCGTTCCAAGAAAGTGCCACCCTAGACATCCATGTAGCAGTTTGAGTCAAGCCCCAGCCAACGAACATACCAGTATCAAGCCATGAACCAAAGAGCCGTACCTCACATGTCAGACTCAAGACACAGCCAACTCGGCAGCAGTCATTACAAAAGTTACCAGCCCTATCGGAATCCCCGATTCAAAGAAAGTACGCAAATCCACCTCGTGGGTCTCACTTGTGGTTCCACATCCTTGCAAGCTCAGCTGAGAAAGAGATCAGGTCAGATCAGGTCAGAGGTTCAAGATGACGATCCATGACGCTGATGCTGACGCTGACGCAGGGGCAATTCGTCTCCCAGGTCTCCCTCCAAGTTATGTCCCGGTCCATACTTTTATCTACCGGGAGTTTCTACTCAGTAATTGTCGATCCCTGATGGTTTTAATCCCACGGCCCCAGCACGAACAAAGGAGCGGCTGTCCCGGCAATCTGGTATACATCGCAATTGGGTCGATGCTGTGGATTTGCGCGCTTTCTACGGGGTAGGTCTTGGGAATCAATGGGTCATGATCCGAGCTTCTCCGACTTGACAAGTACTGGGCAGTCGAGTCATGTCATGCCATTGATCTTATGCTCGCTGTTGCCTGGCGGGGGAGGCATACTTTGGGCCAGGGCTGTGTTCTGAATATCGATACGGGGTTGCATCTGTAGTAGAGCTAGGACAGGGCCAGAAAAACGCAACAGAGTTTAAATGGGGGAGTTCAAAGAAGCTGCCCCAATGTCTCTTGGACTTGATTGACCACACAGAGTCAAGGTAGTGGTAGGAGGCTAGAGGGCAAAGCAGGGCTCATATCCGCGTAAAATACACAGACCGTGTAATACGACAATACCAGGCGAAACTCCAGTATTTAGACTTTTGAGATCGTCTCTTCTCCGTGTCTCCAAACCTTCCTGTGTGCTGGAACAGCCCTTCAACTCTAATCGCGGCTTGAAGTAAGGCATTGAAAGCCTATCTGTGCCTGACCCCTCCCTTCCTGTTCCTCTGGCTGATCATTCCCTCTTCGCACAGCCCAGAGGCAACTATCACTGCAACCTACAATAGTCCATCCATCGCAGGTGGGAACTTGCTGTCTAGCGACTGTAATTGGCCGACAAAGCGCGTGGATGGGCAGCATCATTACCGACTGTCACGACGGGTCTCAGTCGGAGATGAACTCTCCCCCCTGTTCTTCAGCTTCATACGCCAACATCAGATAGATAGACTGAGGTCTGAAACGGTGCAACTGCTTATTTTAGAAGTTTCATCGCAGAGCTGTGATTGCTTTAGAGTGGTTTGAGACGGAGATGGCGATGTGATAGGGGTACGTAGGGTTGTTTCAGGCTCGGCCAGAAATAACCTCGTCTACATCACTTTATCCACTTGGTTGGGATCGGGTGGTAAGTGCTTTATTTCAGGGACTGACTGTATTGTGCTTACCACCGTACAGATATCTGTACCTGACGAGGAGGAGGTTCAGATTGTGCATAATGCCACTCACTACTCTGACCATTCTTCCTCCATCCCTAAATCACAGCCAGAGTGAGACTGAGAAGAGAATACTGTCCCCTCCATCAACGCCCTGGCCAAAGGGATCGACCAATGAGAATGTATCTAGGACAATGGGCATCGTGGCACCTGCAGTTAAGCGCCGGCGCTATCCCGCTTTGGGACCGAGCGGCCGCTGCTGTTTTGATGATTTCATGCTGTCTCCCCCCTCTTTGTGTCCTGTTATTGCTTCGATTGGATACGGGTTGTGGAGGAGACGTGGGGTTTGATTCTTTGGGAAGGTGGGCGCTAAACTGGAGGTACTGCCCCAGGCTCCGGCCGTTGTGCAGAGTCGAGTCTCGAGTCAACTCGCGTAGTTACGTACTACCACCAGCCGGCAGTGGGTATTGATGAGATCTCTGAGGCCTATACTAACCCGGGTTTTGAAAATCGGTCTTCGTACTATACGTTGGTTGGCATTATTGAGGGGGCAAAGATCTGGTTGCGGCCGGTGGTGATTACTTTGTGAAGAAAACAGCCGCCGGGCTGAGACTGACAGGAGTGTGAAGGATTCATCAACGTTATGCAGATGCACCTCATCACACCCAGCGTGTCCTTCTTGACGCCGTGATCGCACACCCTGGTCGAACTCTGCAGAGTCTTCAACCTCGCCCACCAGCCAGATAGCTGCTCTCTTGCGGCGATCTAGTATCTAGAAAAGTCTGCAGGACGGTGTATCGTCAGATTCACGCAGAGCCTGACCCGTAATACAGATATACTCCAGCTCCAATATCCTGTTTCCTCGTTGAGTGCTTCGTAGTGCGATGGGCCACGCTACTCGGGGTCTCAAATGATGTGCATCTCCTACATTTGTGCTCGCGAGATGAGGGGTATGCTTTGCGCACAGTCAGCAGGTCATAACTAGCCTCAGTCTAGGTGTGACGTGCAGTAGTGGTTGAGCAATGTTTCCCGCAAGATACTGGCCTTGAATCGTCTCCAAAGAGGGGTATGGGTCATTCATGACGTGGCCAAGGCAAGCTGGCAAGATCGTTGCAGGCAGGGACAGAAGCACTGGTATTCTTCAAGACAAATACTTGTATATACCATAGGAAGTGCTCTAAAATGTCATTGTTGGTCGGCGCTTCGAGAGAGTGCAGAACGTCTCTCAGCCAACCACAGAGCCAGGTCGGTGTTAGAAGGCTGCCATCGTGTCACGCCCAAGGAACAGAGTCAACGATGACTAGCCAGCTGTTGGCACAGCATGAATATTTCCGAGCCAATGGGTGTTTGAAGCCCCTGTCAATTTTTTGATGGTTCGCCAGCCATTAGATTTGTGTGACATGGTTGACGAAGGAAGCGTAGACTGTCGAGTAAAGCTCGGCTGAAAGCAGGCCCGGAAGCTTCGGAGGACGTTGATGTGATTTGCGAAAGCACCACATATTGTGTACGCATTGTGCATCAGGCGCTTAGAATGCAGGTTTTAGCCAAGCGGTAAAACAGGGTCTGATCCGGCTAATTGAACAATGACCTGCTATCCTCGTAGCCCTTGAGACCGGAGCTCTGCAACTCCAAAGGATGGGGGTTGGGTTGAGGGGCAGGCAGCAGCGCTCTTGCCTGTGAAAAATCCACCGGTGGCGACTGGGTGGGACAAATACGACAACGCTCCTTTTGATATTCAAGCCGGGTCAGCGCTATTCTTTCAGCCTCTGCGCCGTGCGGTTGTGTCCGGGACTTGAGAGTCTCGAATGATCGATTGTGCTGCTGCTATGCTGGTTGAAGCCGGCAGTAGCGGCACTGCAACACCGGAAAGAGCCTCAAGGCCGCGATCGATATGAATATGTCCTCGGATCATTTGTCGATCCAGCAATACCAGCTTTTCCAGGCCCGCAAGGTTGATTCAGACCGATAAGACACTCGGGCGAAGCTGTCTTTGTCGGTTCACCGCCACCGAGCTGGCGAAGCCTGATTCTTTCAGCATGATGCGGAATTGGGTTCAAGCCGCTTGATTTTGAGCAAGTACTTGCTCTCAGCTGATGTGCCTCAAGAGCAATGATTCGTGCCGACAACTCGCGAAGAGACTGGGCTCCGCTGGGGATAGTAACACCTTTGTACTCGGGGTGTTGGAAGAGAAAACGGCGCCAAGAGGTATCTAAAATTAGAACCCACGGACCCCTCAGATGATTGTCGCAGTATCCATAAATAACATCAGTCAGGGTCGGATGCTCCTCGAATGCTTTTCGAACAGTCGAAGCTCTCCGCCTCGTCCCGTGATTTCCCCCCTCCCTTCCAGCCTCTCCTCCAGTCCAACGCTGCCAACTCTTCAGATGCAGCCTTCAGCTCAGTTGGCTTGATTTGAGCGCGCTATTTTTCCTGGCTTGTTTCCTAATCTAGGAAAGCCTCGTTTTCTTTTCTTTTCTGCCACCTTCACGCTCACTGTCCCCCCTCGTATCTCGCCATGGCCCACTCCCTACCGACTCCGTTTACCCCGGATGGCGACTTTGCTTCACTTGAGACCCCGCGCGGGGGAGCTGGCAGTCTTTCTATCACAGCACTAGCCCGTTTCGAATTTGAGGCAGGCAAGGGAAATGATGGAACCAAGATCCTGATGGTCGAGTGGGAGGACGATGACTGGAGTCGGTCTTCATGTCCTCCTGGTGGCTCCTGGAACGTGGAATGGGAGGGGAAGAAGGCGGTCCTCCCCGCGGACGAAAAGACTAGCAACAACACCCGACGATTGTACTTCCTGCTGCCTCCGCATGTCACTATCCCACCTGCGGTGACTCTATCTTACAACCCGCCGGCCTCTTTCACAACCTCCGAAAACCCGAAGCCTATGCAATTGAACCCGCTTCCCGCCATCTTCCCGCCCGGACTTGGGGCTGATGGTCGATCCGCTGGCAAAAAAGGGGTTCTGCACACGATCTGGGCAAAGAAACGGGTGCAGGTGCTGGACAAAGAAATCCTCGAGGAGTCCCTGCACAATGCCGAAGGAATTGCTCTTCATATGGCGTTACAGGAGAAGGAGTGGATTGAAGCAAATTTTGGACTGGGACCAGATTTACATAAGAGCTCTGTCCAAAACCAGGATCCGAATTATCCAATGGGACCTGCGACACCGGTCTCGCCTAGTGCCGGGGGAAAGCTGGGGGATAAACTGCGGGGTCTTAAGCTGCAGACAGGCCAGCGGGAGCTGTCTACTGCAGAAGGTACTTGGCATCCGTGCTCCCTCTAAATTTTATAAAATGACTGACCGACCAGACTCCCATTTGCTTTCCCCGCAATCCCCCGACGTTGCCGTCTCCTCTTTCAATTCATTTCACAACTTTCAGTCGCCTACGCCTCGGTCCAATCCGATCTCAAATCATGCCGCAGATTCCGTCAAGACCGTAGCCCACTATCCGCCGGAATCGCTCCAGGCGCAGCAGAACGTGGGCTTCAGCAGCGGCTTCTCCTCGATGGGTGCGATCGCGCCCAACATCGGTTCGAGCTCTGATTCGGGCGAAGATCTCTTCGCAAAGGCACTGAGTCCGAGATCACCGGACCTGCCGCGGAGTCCATTCTCATTTAGCCCGGAAAGCCTGCACATGTGACCACGACCCCGTTACGTTTATGTCCCAGCATCATTATTTTTGCTTCATCTCTTTATATAACCGCGCCAATAAGGCACCGCATGATTCCCCTAACAGCATTTTTGGCATAAAACCCGTGTTCCGCAATAAAACATCATCGAGTCGAAAGTCTCATGTACATAGAACAATCAAACTAGATACCATGTCCATCTCTTTTCAGAACTCTTTATCATACCCTATCAACAATCGCCCCAACAAATAATCCGACGGGAGCATTAGATCGCGACTTAGTTCGCCTTCTTCTTAGCAGCCGCAGCCCCCTTCCCTTTCCCCTCGCCCTTCACCGCCGCAAATGACTCATCCTCCTGCGCATCCTTGCGCTCCGCATACCATTGCCCCGCCTGCAAAACAAGCACACCCACCAAAACCAGCGCGAGAATTGTATTACTCGCGCTCAGCACCTTAAGACTATCCTCTCGGCCGAGGATCTGCCCGACCTCCTCCTCACTAGCCGCCAACTCAGCACCATATGCGCCGCCACTGGCAAGGCGGAGCCCCTTGACGATGTTGGCAACGTACACGGTGATTCCGCAGGCATAGAGGACGAGCGACGCGCCGTCAAAGAGCATGTTTGATTCGGAGGGCCGCCAGAGTTTCATGATCAGGCCGGCGAGGCCGAGGAAGATCACGATGTGGAGGATCCGTGGGATCAAGGGCGGCGAGGCATGCAGGAGGCGCAGGTGCGTTTCGAGGGAGTCGTAGGCGCTGGAGCCGGTGGGAGAGGTAGACCATAGGATAGGGTAGTCGTAGGGAAAAAGGGAGAAGATGATGCCGAGAAAGAAGCTTGTTGCTGTTTACTGTTAGAGTTCTGGAAGTCTGCGAGAGAATGATGTATGGAAGGGGTGGTTGATTGCGCGGGTTATGGGGATAATGCTCGAGGTCGTGCATCTGGGGCACGTACGGCATACTATCAGGAAGGTCGCGAAGGGCCCGTATCGGAGTGTCATGGTGATTGATTGCGTTGCAGCTTGTCTGAATGGTATGGAAGGGAGGCTGACAGCTGAGAGTTAGGGGGTTGGAGACCGGACTGAGTCTCAGCGGAGGGGAAGAAGTGGAAAAGTGTCGCCTGGATGATGCCAAGCCGCCTGCGCGCCTTCTCGGCTTAACTACGGAAACAATGCGCTTATCTCCAGCTACTCGAAACTATACGGTTTGAAACACTCAATAAGACAGTAGATATACATAGATGGTCTGTACAGCTGCCCGAGGTGGTATATAAATGCACTAAGTAAAACAAATGTGGTATCTCCGCTGAATGCCATCGCAATGCATAGCAAATAATTCGACATGAGAGAAAAATAAATCACGATAATCATCGTTGATACCGGGGTAAGAGCTCGTCCCCATTGGCAGCTCCTCCAACGAGCTGCTCGTCATCACCATCGTCATGGAAGATCGGCGCACTTGGCCCATCAGCTCCGCGCTGGTTATCACGGGCGCTTGGGTCACCTGGCGCACTTGCTTCCATCATTAACCGCTGGCGCTCCAACTCCTGCTTATCATCCTCACTTGGCCCTGAGGGGCCAGCCAGAGGTTCCGAAATACTTCCGGCAATGACGGTTTGTACAGACTCGGCCGACATCAATGCCGGCGACATCTCGGTCATGCCGTTTACACCTGGTGAAGGAAGGTGGTGATAATCGTTCAAGTGGTCATCTTCCGGGAGAACGGGAGCGGTAGGCATTGTTGCCTCCGTCGCTGACGAGGGTCCAGCCTCCGAATCGATCGGCGGCTGACTAGGTAGGAGCGTCTGTTCGGCACGCCGTAGTCGTGCTTTTTCATCTATCGGCTCATCCGATTCAGGACTTGGGATGTCTCCTGGCTGGAAGTTATACTGGTCTTGCTGCGACTGGTCAGGGTAATCTGACCATTGCATTTGGTCTGGTCCCCAATCGGAATTCTCTAGCGGTGCGTACTCCGGCTCCGGGCCGACCACGTTGTCCCGGGCATCAGACCCCAAGTATTCTCCATCATTGGAATTTTCAACGGGCTGCTGATCGACTGTTACATCCACCGCAGACGATGTGCGCCGGGCTTCACTTTTCCGTCTCTGGGTATCTTGTGTCCCAATGACTACCTCGAAGACTACAGCCACAACCCCCTTCTCGCGACGGATTTGGTCGGTATCGAGGATATTATCACCCCAGTTGGCCGTGATCGCGCTTCCATTCGTGTCGGCGGGGTGCACTACTTTTCCATTCGAGGAAAAGTTGCGACCAGAAGAAACCAGGTTGAATCTCGGAAGAAAACGCTCGGGGGATGTCAGCTTGCCGCGCAGGTCAACCACTACTTCCACATAGTATCGAAAATTGATCATGCTACCCGGGGTGCGGGTAATGGTCGGGAAGGCGTCTTCAGGTATGCGAATTGAGGTCTTGATATCAGCCGTTAGAGTGGTCGGGTCAACGATCAAAGGCGCAAAAGTCTGCGATAAATCCTTCCGGAAGGTGCTACTAGCCCTGGAAGTGCCGATCGTAAGACCGCCCAAGCCTGTTCTGGAACGTGGATAATAGTCCTCGTAGACAAGCTTCTTGCCATTCGTAGTGGATCCCATTGGGATAGCAGGGTGGAGATCGATGCGGCCAGATCGATAGAGCGTGATTATGATACCGTGTGCGCTGCGCACTTGTTTCGTATGGTTGATGGTAATTTTTATTGGCAGCGTATCGCCCGGCAGCACGCCAGCGCGCAGTACTTCGGCCTTAGCAGTGATTATTCCGTCAGCAACAGAAGGTGTCACACTTCGACCTTCACTGTTGCGAACACCGCTACTAGCGGTCGACCCTGGATCGGTTACAATCTGAAAGCTCTGGCTGCTATTACTGAGCCGACTAGATGAGCTAACATTGCTGGGTGCTGGGCTGAGTGGGGGGCGATTCTCCGGGGCGGCAATTCCTCCAGTTGCCGACGGTTCCAGGGACGCTGATTCAGTAACATCTGAACCCGGTGGCTTAGCTTTGCCTTTTTGCTTGGAGCGCTTGGAAATGGGCTCAAGAGTAACCACTCGAGGTTTAGGCGCTGGAAAGCCAGCAATGTCAATGCTTTCCAGTAGGTTAATGCGCCTCCGGCACGATAAGGTCGGGTTTATCGTCGTGGGCTTTGTCAAGGTGGACGTAAGCATATAAGATATAGTGCCTCTCTCGAACTGCATGTGATGTTAGCGAACATAGGCGGAAGACACTGCTCAAGGAAGACTTGCACTGATGCTGCTTGGTAATGAGTACGGCGGAAAAGACATTTCGAACCGGAACTTGTATATTCCTTCCTTGAGACGGCCTTCTCCACAAAGAACCACCTCATCTTCAAACAATGTTGCGACACCATTGCCCAGGTACTCAGCACCTCGGCGCCCGCGCCCAGGACCCAGAGACCCGACATCCGGAGGGTTCTCACCCGCTGGGACATTATTCTTGAATACCTTGACGATTCCGTGCAAGGATATGACCAAATGTGTAATGCGAACGGGCCGGACGACCGTGAGGGACACAGTTCCCTTTAACACATCGCCGGGAAAATAAGATCGCCAAGGGTCGTCGGGTTCGATATAGAAATCAGTGATGGCGCGACTGCGTTGACCGAGCTGCGAGCGAAATTTCGACAAAAGAGAGGAGCGATTCCGACCAAGCGGCGAGGTAGAGGTTTGGGCGGGGACAGGATTGGCGGACATGACACACGAACACCTCGCCCTGACCATTCAAGGAGCAAGGGGCCTCACGATATCACCAGAATACAATAATGCAAGTATAGAGTTAAGGAACGATCGCGCGGAAATATAGATCAACGTGTGGACGGAGTAAGGTAATCCTTTCGGCGGCAGTCCTCGGTTGGATTCAGCTCAAGTGACGAACGACCAATACGTCGATAAGGACGCGGCGAAACAAGGGGGCTCTGGCGATAGGAAACGAGAGCGCAAAGGGAGGAGGAATGGAGGGTGATGCAGTTCAAAATTCTCCGTTCCAACAATCCACCGACAGGTCGAACCCGATCTGGCCGTCGGGCGCAAAGCCGTAGTCCGAGCACAACCAGAGTACTCGTACGGAGATCGTGCTTCGAAGTTGTGTTTTGCGCAATCCAGACCGGACTCGCCCACAACGCGAGATAGATTCGAAGGATGGTTTCACAGTGACGAACAAAAGAGGGGCGGACGTAGGAATGCACGGGGACGAAGGGAAAGCGCAGGAGTTAGGAGTCGAGATGACAGGTCGGCATCATTTCACGCGAGGCTCCAACGGAACAGTATTCGAGATCAGGTATGAGCGTCTCCTCCTAGTTTGTAAGACAGGTATCTGTCGAAAGCGGGTGCGAGCACGCAGGAAGAGGGACACGTCCGTGATGCGGCGGGAGAGGAGGGGGCTGAATCGAGGAGGCAAGCGTCGGAAAGAGACGGAGGAGCGAATAGTCGACTCGAGAAAGAGGGCCGTGGTTGGAAGCTGCAAGATACAATAGCAGCAATCTGAGGAGAGCGAAAGACAAGGATAGGAGACGCGATGAAGAGGTTCGAGGACAAGGAACCAAGAGAGTTGGGAGGGAGAAGAGTTCGCGATAGGCAGGCGGAGAAGGGGAAAGGCCAACAGAAACCGCGTGGTGGCAGTCAAGCTTCTCTTGGGTCCAGTGTAGTCCGGGGCTCGGCGCCTCCACTTATGCCTCAGTCAGTCTCGAGTCTTGGTTCAAGCGTCACGATTCAGGATGACAGCGATTAGCAGACTTGACATGTCCATTACTCTCTGTTAGTCTTATCAAATGGTGAGGCTGTCCCAGCGGATTATCTCAGTTTTTAGGTAACAACGACATCTGCTGCAACCATGATAAGTCCAGCGCTCACTAGTCGGCATTAGACTCATCTTGACTCGTGCAGGCTGCGACTTATATTAATCACGTCGACCAGGGCAGTTCTCGCAGCCCTTCCCCCTCCACGTACTCGTCCCCGTAGCATTCCCTCTGCACCGCCTGCATCACCTCGCGATCTCCGCCAGTCAGCTTGCGGACATACTCTTCGAGCACGTAGATATTGTCCGTCCACATTTGCGCCCGCTGGCGAGACTCCTCGATCTCCTCCTTCATCTGCCCAATGCTTTTCCCTTCCCCGGTTGTAGAGGTGGCCTTCAGCGCAGCCAGCAAGCTATTGCGTTCCTTTTCCAGCGCCTTTTTCTTCTCCATTAGCTCATTCCACTCGGCCTCACCACCACCCAGCTTCATCTCTTTATCTCTCGCCTTTCTGCGCACGGCCAAATCCGCTTCGGCTCGCTTACAGCTCGCCCGGACCCGCTCCACATCCTTCCGCAGTTGAGCCAACTGCCTTTCACGTTCCTTTTTCTCATCCCCACCAAAACACCAATACCAGTTGCCGCTCCCGATCTTCTCCACGCGGATCTTGCCATCATCGGTGAGTTCCTGGATATACTCTTTGACTTGGATGCCGTTGATCGAGGCTACCGAGGGGAGGGTCTTCTCGAGATCTTTGAGCGTGTGGCAGGTCCGTGTGTTGCGGAGATGTGAGACAATCAAGCCTTGCTTGGCACTCTTGGAGAGTTTCGGGGGCTATAGCCGACGATAATATTAGACCCTGGAGCTATGGCACATTTGGATTCTCATTATGTGAAACGACACGTACCATAGTGACGAATTGTGGCGGCCACTTATGGGTCGAGTACGTTGTGACTTGCGCGGAGCGCTTAGGGAAATAAGCAGGAAGGACGGGTCAATTGTCGAGTGATTACAGGGATGAGGTTCAAACTCAGTCAAATAGTGTCGCTGCTTATAGAAAGGCTTGAAGAGCGCGAAAGAGTTTGAAGGATGCTGAAAGACTGGAAGATGTGTCAAGTTGTTGATGGCAGTTCGCAGACTTGGCAACGGAAGGCAGTCAGGATCATGAGCACTGTTTAGGCCAGTCTCTGGAGGCTCTTGAGCTCGTCGTGATGCCCTCAGTAGTAACTCGAATTTTAGTCAAAACTTTGGAGCCGGACGTTTGCCTAACGTGCATTGCTTTACAGTATACTAGCTCTTGAGCAAAACATCTTTGACCTAGCAGCTTTATTTCATAAGGAATCATATACTTGGCTACATGGTGCACTTGTTCATGCTTTACGGACCAGCTGCTGGGCCTTGAGCCATCTTTAGAAGACCGACGGACGGTATCTAGAAATATTTGGGGTGACAGGATGAGGTTTGTCATTATTATTCGGACAAAACCGGGCTCTAGGTATGCATTATTCTTAGCTTCTCTTAAAGTAGTCAGTTTGCGATTGAGGTCCCATAAGCGCTTTGGGCTATGAGGTTTAGTTGATGTCTAAACTTTGTCGGTCAAACCTTGACGCATCTAGGCTCTAGGATATGATGGATATCCGTATTGGCCCCAGCTTTAGAGCAAGGGTCACCCGACCAAGGCCGATTCGGAAAAGCAATTGTGGATACCGGACGGGAAAAGCATAGTGACATGATCATCCTTTATTCCTAGAGAGGGGTATCCAGGCTTTGGTTGAGGAATTCCATAGGCCGGAGCAGCAATGGCCGGAACAGACATATGTCGCTACAATTTGGAGTAGCTTCCGTAGCCCATTCGCTTGAAAGCCAGTGTTGCTGGCGTGACATGATCCTCTCTGCGGAGCCGAGATCCCACACATACCGCGAGGCCAAGACACCCTAGAGCGGCCGATATCCAGATGGGTAGAAGTGAAACCGGACAATTGTACGACCATGTTTTCAAGGACACCAAATAGGTGTCCGGTAACGCCAGGTCATTCAACGTCAACAGCGGGTCCAGACAGATTTCCGAGCTTTCACCGTCGTCTATCTTCGACCTCCGTGTCGATGTCCGTAGTAGACGCCCTTCGGATCAATCTGGGCCTCTTGGGCTTCCGTTTGACCACGGTCTCAAGATCTTCGCCTGAGCTCGCATACATGCTACTAAGACTAGTAGCTCGCTTGCGCCGCTTTTTCTTCCCAGATCTCGAGGTAGTCTCGTCATCTGTCGGCATGTTGTCCCCTTCAATCAGTGCCAGATCGCCAGTTTCACCCAGCGACTCCTTTGTCAGCTCCTCTAAAAGTATACCCATGAACACCAAGGACTTGCCATTCATGCTATAGTGGTTGGCCCGCCCATTTGGCCCGACAGCTTGATCGTAAAAGTCCGCGGTGTAAGAGTGCATGGCCTCTAGGAGTTCGGAGCTAGGCAGTGTATCAGATGGCAGAGATTCGTGAGCGAAGTACCGATCGGTTTCCTCGAAGCGGACGGGCATGCCCTTTCGACGGAACAAGACCTCTTCTGGCGGGATAGGGCGGCTGCTGGATGACGCTGTGCTGCGGTATTTGGAGGCGTAGGGTTTCGCGGGGATAAACCCATGTGCGTTCATACGGCCTATAAGATCATATTAGTATGCAATCGGCAAGTCACTGCCCCACGCCTCTTACCAGCAACAGCATCGTAGAGATTCACTTTTCGTCTTCGTTGCTTTTCGGGGGGCGCGTCAGCCGCGTGCACGGCATTGTTGTGGTCAGGGAAGCGCAGTTTGTTTGATGACATGGTACTGTCTTATCCCAATTCTCAGCGCAAGGAACATACTTGCTTCATGGGGGCGGGAGTTGTCGCTTTTCCACTAAAAAAAAAACTTGAAGCTCGAAAGTGTCCGAGAATCGAGAACCATTTCAGGCGGACTGTCACATGATCTCCTAAGGTACTGCCCAGGTGTGGTAGACCGATTAGTAATACGTGTCTTGGGCGAGAAAAGACGGTGCGGACAACGCTGTGAGCGATAATCAACTCCGAGGGTATGAAGTCTTAAATTCACGGTTTACGGTCTAGTCCATCTATTATGGGAGTTGCGATGATGCGCCTTCTTGGATATGCTGGAGTAATGGCATCAGAATATTAAGGACATGAGTATCCCGGCCGACAGCGACTTGGGGATAGCCTCCGGCCTGACCTCAGCACCTCCAGAACTCCGTACAACCTCGCTGAATTGACGATTGGCATTTGTTCATCTACTCCGGAATAGGTCCCCTCTCATGGAGTTCGTTTGGCTAGCTGTGGTGCTGGTATCCAAGCTAGGTTTAGCTACCGCACACTTTCTTGTTGCACGGAAAGATATATTATGCCGCCGCTTATAAATGTGCTATTCTTACAAATCAGCACCAATAGGTGTACATCTCCGCATGTCCTCGTTACTACTAACGGTGTTAGTACACGAAGCCTCCACTAGGCCACGTATAAATAGCACGATGCATTGCAAAAAATTGTTCTACTTACACGAGACATTCATCCAATTCCTACCCTAGGATACTATACTCACGTCAATTTCACCAGCTCGGCATACTACGTTTACAATGACACTCAAGTACCTCATTACCGGTGCGACAGGAGGCCTTGGGCAACAGGTGCTCAACTACTTTGTGGACCATATCACTCCCTCCGAATATGCTGCAGCGTCATCTAGGGCTTCAAACAGAGCACGATTCGAAGACCGTGGCATCGCCTTTCGCCACGTCGATTTCGACGACGAAGAATCACTTTTGTCAGGATTACGCGATGTCGAGAACTTGCTCTTTGTGAGCACGAACGTGTTCGATAACGAGAGGCGAGACAGACAGCACCGAAGGCTCATCGAGACTGCTAAGAAGGCACATGTAAAGCATGTACGTTGATTCTTGTCGCCAATCCGAGCTCCAGCACTAACAGCCTAGGTGTGGTATACATCCCTTGCTTTCGGCGGCTTTTCAGACAACTCCAAGGCTGCTATCCAGCAAGTTCACCTAGTCACAGAGAGACTTCTTAAAGAGTATGCACCCCGTCAGAAATATCCTCTCATTGCTACTGAGGCCTAATGATTGCAGATCCGGCCTTACCTACACATCAATCCGAGAAGGCGTGTATACAGAAGCCTTCCCTGTGTTTATGAACTGGTACCCTGATAGCCAAACCGTCGCGCTGCCTGCAGACGGAGAAATAGCATTTACTCGACGTGCTGAACTAGGTGAAGCAACCGCCCGCATCATGCTGCGAGGTGGCTATGAGAACAAAATTGTGTTATTTACAGCTGAAGAGACGATCACGGCAAGGGAAGTAGTGGATATCATCAATGAAACCACAAAGCGACAGGTAAAATTTGAAGTCGTGACGCCTGAGGAATATATTCGAGTGAGCAGCGCAAGTGACCAGGGTCGAAAGCCAGAGGCATTCTTTGAGATGGTTTCGACCTGGTGGAAGGACATTGCGGAAGGAGAATTGCGCACCACACACCCTCTCATGCGTGAAATACTTGGGAGGGCGCCAACGAAGCCTCGAGATGCTTTGAGGACACTGCTGTCGGAGAACCCTGACTATACTTGGCATCAGAACTACGCAAATTAGGGTGGTATCTTAGGACCATGTTGCCGAACGTGCAGATAGCCAATAAAAGACTATTAATAGCCTGTTGATTCTGGCTCTTGGTCTGTGCTTGAATTTCAAACCTCCGTGTTACATTGGACTGGTACACAGCTTGTCCAGTGCTTTGTCTGACAGTCGGGAATGCGGGGGAACCCCAAGGCTAAGAGCCGGACCTCGGCTGGAATGGTAGCACCGCATTTTGAAGCTATATAGCGGGCCGATGAAGAGCACGTATTCAAGCTGTCGATCAGACTCCAAGAAGAGTGGAATATACAAACTCACTTCGTCGAAATAAACCATGTCCCCGTCCCGGTCCAAGCCTTCCGTTCCAACCTACGTCCTCGGCGTAGGGATGACCCAATTCCTCAAACCTCGCCGGATCAGGGAGTACCCAGAACTCGGCTACGAAGCAGGCATTAAGGCAATGCAGGATGCCAAAATCACATACGATGATGTTGAAGCCGGCATCGCGTGCTACTGCTATGGCGACACCACCAGCGGCCAACGCATCTTTTACCAGTTCGGGCAGACCTCAATCCCCATCTATAATACGAACAATGCCTGTGCGACGGGATCGGCAGGCATACACCTCGCGCGCACAATGGTGAAGAATGGGGGCGCAGACTGCGTGCTTGTTGTTGGGTTCGAGCAGATGAGGCCAGGGTCGATCAAGAGTGTTTGGGACGACAGACCAAGCTCTGTCGGGCCGTCGACGGCACTCATGGAGAAGACGTATGGAAAGCACAACAGTCCTAGGAATGCACAGTACTTTGCGAATGCTGGAAATGAGTATATGCAGAAGTACGTGTCTTAAATCCATTTCCCCCAGCTGAAGAAGAAACATATACTGACCTAGACAGATATGGCGCCAAACCTGAAGACTTCGCAGAAATTGCCCGGGTCTCCCATGAGCACTCCCAACGCAATCCATACTCGCAATTCCGAACAGCGTACAGCCTTCAAGAGATCATGGACTCGACTATGATCCAGCCGCCTTTGACTAAACTCCAATGCAGCCCTACGAGCGATGGCGCTGCCGCGGCCGTGGTCGTCTCACAAGCCTTCCTTGACGCCCGGCCCCATCTCGGCTCACAGGCCATCTTAATCGCCGGTCAGCAACTCCTGACCAACGATCCAAGCGTTTACTCAGGCAGTGCAATTGACCTCGTTGGCTGGGGCATGACCAAGCGGGCAGCCAAGCAGGCCATGGCCGAAGCAGGCATCACGCCTCAAGAAGTCACTGTCTGCAAACTGCACGATTGCTTCTCCGCGAACGAACTCATTCTCCTTGATTGTCTCGGGCTCTCAGAGCCGGGGAAAGCCCACGAGCTCGTCCGTCGCGGTGACATTACCTACGGCGGCAAGGGGCCGGTGATCAACCCGTCTGGTGGACTGATCTCAAAAGGCCACCCTCTTGGCGCAACGGGCCTAGCGCAGTGTGCCGAATTGACCTGGCAGCTACGCGGGTGGGCGAACAATCGGCTTGTCCAAAATACGTCCGTAGCCCTGCAGCATAATCTGGGTCTGGGAGGCGCAGTCGTGGTAACGGTTTATAAGCGAGCGGATGGAGGAACCAACCGAAAACATTCTGATACAGAGGTCGTTGCTGTCTCGGGGGTTGGATATAATCCTGCGACGGAAGCACGCGTTGTCAAGCCTGCTGATGCGGAGAGGTTGAGGAGTCGAGTCAAGTCTGATTATCCCTTGGAGGATACGGTGAAAAAGCTTACCGCGAGGATCTGATAACTTCATTTGGTATCAAGTTGTTGGTTGGGAACAGGCTCTCAAGGTTTTGTCCAAGGTTGAACGAACCAAGTAGCCTACTTCGTCCGGGATTTCCGGCAAAACACGTATTTCAAACATGATGGCTGGGCATGAAGGTATCAAGCTCATCGGAGAACTCTCTGTTCAGTGTCTAGACACACAGCATTTCAAATAGGGTCAAGTTTCAAAGAATAAAGGTGTCCATGGCCTGGGCAGAGAACACGATCGTTTATCGATGATGCTTCAATGCATAGCAACCTAAGTCATGGGGAGGTGAGGGATTTGGAATATGGTGCCTCATTGTTCCTCAGCTCCGTGTCAGATGAGACAAACACAGTCCCGTGTTTCCTCCGTCTTCTTCATTATCCTTCTCCCCACAGCTCAAGACCTCAATGCCAACTACAACAGCGAACAGGTCATCAACCACCGGTCGGTCTGTTGCTAGAAAGGCCACCTACTAGTGTCCTCACCGTCAATATGTCTTTCTGGTAGAGATCAGAAATAGAGCTCTCACCAAGACAATGGACGCAATAACTAAGCCGCGGTGATTCGTCCCAACTGATGGCATCTTCGCGGCCCAGCTCCATCATAATGAGTCCGTCGGATTCCAATCAACGTCAGACAGAGGAAGTGCTAATTTGTGTGGAAGCCAAAATAGGTCGCAACCCCCGCAATACGGTGCTCTTGGAAGCCGTGAACAGTATCTGAACACAACCTCCGTTTGCACGGACTTCAGAATCCATGAAGATCTACCAGAGCCAATAATAACCAGCGATAGTTGGAAAATGAGCCATGAATGGTTTCGGCCACTCAGATCTTCGAACAGAAGGAGAATATCGCCTCGAAAAGTTGAAGCTCCGGGCTGGATTGTCCATTTGTGTCGGGACTGTTGTGGACCGCAGTTTCAGATGCACTCCTGGGATTCAGTCTACATCGGCGACCGTTTTAGGGATATGGCTTTGACGACTGCCCGTGCTTGAGACCCAACGCCATCCGCTAACAAAGCATTGTCTATTCAGCTGATAGTAGGATTCGTGGGCGTGTGCTTTCCGGGACTGAGCCTGTGAAAAGTCGGAAGTCATATGGGTAAAGGTCCAGAGACTAGAGAAGCCCGTCGAAGTCATTCCCATTTCCTTTTCAAAACGCTCTTGTCAAGGATCCCTACTTCCGGCACCCATCGATTGATACCCTTTTGCAGCAAGATCTAATATGATATACACACCCTACAGAAGCCACACCTGCGGAACATGGTCCGTTATAGCCACTCACATGACGGATGAATATTCCGGTACTCGGAGGCTAGAATCCATTGCGCACAAACGAAGATTTGGGGGTCTAAGATTCAAGAACTCTCGGCACCGCTTCTCTAAGATCTACATTGTACCTCTTCCGCGCAAACCTTGGACCACGGTCAAAAATTTGCTAGCAAGTTGACCCCGGAAATGTGGAAGAATCTCCGCTCCAAGCGAATGCGGAGCGGAGGAGCGGAATCAACTGCGCAGCATGCAGTCAGCAACGATGGGAAGTTGTGGGGTATGTGGATCACAAGCTTTGTAGATCTCATGGGCCGGCTAACATGTCGGTAGAGATAAAGCTCGAATTTAGGTGTCCCCATAGTGGCCACCTAAGGAGATATTCAACTGCCGATTGCAGGGGCCGGACGAGGAAGCTGGGGGTGATCATCCCTAACAAGCTTGAAATAAAGTTACAGGAGCCTTGCCTTGGCCAATGCGGACGCACTCCAAGAAGCTATTGGGGGGATTTTCAGGAACCACCCATGGAACAGAATTGGCCATTCGCTCCCCCGCACTCCGCATTCTCCATGCGAAAGTCTATGGTCCGCTTCCCCGTCTCCTCTAGTCCGGGGTGAACCAGTCAACGCAGCCTTATTAGCCTTGTTCTAGCTCTACCAATATGGACCATCACGCTGGATCTCAGCAGAATCCCCCTTATTCCACTATTCTGCTCATCACAAAGAAGCGCCTCTGGCGATCTTCGCTCTCTTTTTGGGAAATGCGGTGATACAGCTCTTGCCGATACTGGAGCCGTGTAAGCTAGGTGACGCTCCTACGGATCATTGACTACATGGGACCATAGCTAAAGTATTGGTGGAGTGAGGGGTACCTTGTGATATCCTGGGGAACAAGATCTGGGAGAGGTACTATAAAAACCCTTCCAACTCTGCCCAATCTCAAATCTTCATTACTCAGAGCTGTCCTCTCTTATTTAGAAGTCATGGCGTCTACCGAAGCTCACGAGAAATATGATCTCAAGAACACCATCACCAACGCTGAAACCCCTTCCCCTCCGTCAGAGCAACAACTCGCGCCGGAAACCTCCCACCTCGACTATGCTACATCAGCAGGCCTTTCGCACACACTCACGGCAGATAGCCGCCTTCCTGCCTTTGGAGGAGCATTCCAGCCGGGCCTTTACCGTCCACCGAAGAAGATTGCCAACCCTGCTCCTCTAGGCTTGAGTGCGTTCGGCCTCAGCGCTTTCCTCTTAGGATGCATCCAGATGAAGGTCCTTGACATCGCCGTACCAAGTATTCTGGTTGCTCCGGCCTTTGCGTACGGAGGTCTAGTCCAGCTATTGGCGGGCATGTGGTAAGTTCTCAGTCTTCATCGGTGAAGTCCTATTTAACAAGTCAGGGAAATGGCAATTGGAAACACGTTCGGAGCCACAGTGCTCTCATCGTACGGCGGATTCTGGATCTCCGTCGGAATCATCTTCACCCCAGGTGGCTTCAATATCATGGGAAGCCTCGTGGAGGCCAGCAATGGTACTACCGACATGTTCAACGACTGTCTGGGTCTATTCCTACTGGTTAGTCTACGACGCGTCGGACCCTCGCCTTCTCCTCATCCGTCAATTAACAATTTGGTTTCATCTAGGCCTGGTTCATTTTTACCGTCATCATGACTCTCTGCACCTTCAAATCTACTCTCGCCTTCTGCTCGCTATTTGTATTCGCCGACGTCGCCCTTCTTCTTCTGGGAGTCGGTTTTATACATCGAGATGCCGCCGGTAATCCAAGCGAACCTTTGTGTAAGGCTGGTGGATTTTTCGCGATACTGTGCGCGTTCTTGTGCTGGTACAACGCGTTTGCCGGTCTTGCCGACGGAACAAATACCTTTGGCGTTCCTCCTGTTCTGCACTTCCCCTGGTCGGAGCAGGGCCGCAGGCGCAAGCCCCGTCGTCCTGCACCTACTCGGGGCGAAGAGTCCGTATAGCTGTGGTATTGATTGTGGCGATCTCAGCTACAGGGCAATGAAGCAGTATGTTTGGACTGAATGCTGTGATACCTGAAATGACTTTGATGCGACTCGATATTATCTTGCATATTTGATATTAATGCGAAGAATATGATCATCACGAGAGGCGCGAAAAACACTCAAACATCATGTTAGGATCACAACCATGTATTCTGCAGTAGGCGGGCTGGGATTCAACAGCGTCATGCATGTTCCTTGCTGTGAAAGGGAAATGAGGGCGACTGTAGCGGCAAGCAGCCCGAGAAGAAAGGTCCCTAACCCAGGATTTGACAAACCAGGTATTCGTCGATCGACCACAAATTCGTGATAGCGAATCTGCATCCTCCGAGGGCGCAGCTTCCCATGTTTCTAGGGTCATGTTTCTTTTGCAAGGCACAGTTCTATCACGACCTATGACGGGCCCTCGAGGATGCATGAGTACTTGTTCCTACTGGCCAACAGGAACTAGGGTTAAGGTAGGTAAGTCATTAACTCCCGTTTTCTGCTGGGGCGCAAAATAAAGCTAACAAAGGAAAAGAGTAGAAAAAAAAAGAAAGGAAAGGAAAAGGAGAAGGAAGTTCAAACGGAAAGGTACCAGGCTCATTCCAAAATTCTTGATTGCTGGCTCACAATGGCATTAATCACGAAAGTCCTGACTCCCTTGCACCTCCATAGCCAACCAATCATCAATCCGGCAGACCAAGTTCGATCAGCTGCGAACTGTTCCGAACTTATGTGTCAGACCTTAGCGTGGGAACCTGCAACCTGCAATCTGCACCCGGGAAGCCGGGAAGTGGGAATGGGATGATCCCCTCCTTTCAGCTTTCTTTTTCCTGCCCCAAAGCCGGAACACGCCGCCCGGTCAAATGAAAACAGGCGCCCAGAAAAGGTACCGTAGTATGATGCATGTTTGCTGTTGGCCCTAGACCGCTAGAGGGAATGCACCAACACGGAATACTACACATTGTAAACAGCTCTATATTCCCTCTGTTAACACCTTTTTTCCCCTTGGCAAACATGGCCCTAGCTGTCTTTGGTCTATAGTTCAGACTCGAGACTATTGAACAGGGACGAATCGTACAAATTACCGGTCTTCGTAAGAACCATCATGGATGGCTACCTCGTACTTCTGTCGTTGGGCAGATTGGTTGGCATGAGACCGTACTAATTCTGACGGCGCCCTGTAATGTCTCATGGTCCTTTCTGTCAGATCCGGTACTTCCAACTAAAAAACTAAAAGCTAACAACGTTCCCCGGCGGGAAGATCCCTGGTTTTGTTTGTTCTCGGATTCCTTGTGGTCTATCCGTGCTCCGCGTGTGGACTACCTACAGTTGCAACTTGCACTGGGCTTTTTGTTTCGTTTTGTTTCGTTTCGATTTGCCTGTCGAGGTCGGACCCGAGGGCTGGCATCAAGGTATATAAGAAAGAGCTCTCCATTCTCTGACCATGTCTTGTCTCTTTGGCCTCTGCGTCCCGCACCGCAGAAGTCCTGCCAGATGATGACAGCTATGGAATCTCCTTCTAGTCGCGGATTCTCAACAGATAACGGCGCCATTCCCCAGGCTCCTTCCTGGACGCCATCGTCATTTTATTCCTTACATGGCTATAACCCTACGAGCTGTTTCGTTGATTACCGTCCGCCTTACTTTTCCACCACTAAAGAGACCGACCCTAGGGCTGTGGACTCCTACAGCCTCTTTGAGACTAGCCCGGATGTGGTTAGTGCTCCCTCCGGCAGCTGTCCAAGCCTCCGCAACAACGATAGCCCGCTTTCTTCGCCTTGCATTCCGATGCCGAACCCACCCCAGCACCCACAAGCCATTCCCATCCCCATTCGCAGAGGGCTCGGATTCCTTCCGCCGTCGATTACGACCGCCGTCAATAACCAGAGCAGCTTATTATATGAGGAATCTCCCGCCGCCGCTCTCAGGCTTACTCCCGATCAGGGCTCAGGTAGTCCTCGCTCAGTCACCTCTTCCAACCCCAATGCTGCTCGCGAGTTTGTCTCTCCCAAGCCACCTGCCCAATCTTCCCCGCCTACGCTTTTCTGTGAATGGAAGGACTGTCGCCATCGCAGGCCTTTTCGACGGCAGAGTGATTTATTGCGCCATGTAAAGGGAGCTCATATTTCTCCTCGATCGTTCGTCTGTATGATCGGCGGATGCTGGAAATCGTTCAACCGTAACGATAACCTTCGAGAGCATGTTCGACGGTGTCATCGCGTATAATGATTGCATAGAGCTGGGTCTGGTATGTCTGTGTGGCGCGTTCTTGTATCATGGTGTGGTGGTCAATAGAGCTGAATCGTATGTAGGTAGTTTGTCTTTTGTACACAATATGCCCTTGCGTCTTACAAATAGGTCCCTTTCCTGTCCTCAGCCAGCGTACTTTTTCAATCCTCGTCCCGTTACATTCAAGATTGCCGATCTGCTTTGCCCGGACAACTTAGCCTGAAGATACCCAGGTAGCATCTCCAAGGAAAGCATGACTCAGCTGTGCGCGGCCTCATGCTTGGGCGGCCTTTGGCATGATTTCCACCTGTCTCACAGGAGTCATGATAACAAAGTCTCTAGCATATGCCGCAGCGGTGGCAGCAGCATACCCATGCCAGTTGTCATTCTTATGGCTATCGGCATAGTCACAAATTCCGCGGATGACTAGGCACGGGAAGGTATCCATGATACCGGCAGCTTCCATCTCGAAGCACATGATCCCGTGCTCTTGGGAAATTCGACCTCGAGTTTTGCCGTGCTTCATCACCTGGTTTCCTGATGCAATATTGCCGTAGTGGACCTCTGGGGTAGTCCGGACCCGAGGCTTGCGGACAACACACTTGGCTATATCGCAATTGTCGCAGTTGGGGCTTTCTCCTTCGTGGTCATACTCGGTTTCGAAAAGGCGATCATGCTTTTCCCCAGGATAAGCGAACTTCTGCATCTCTGGGAACCTGCCCCTCATCTCTGCCGAATTATCAAAGATTCTGTCCACGAGCAGCAAGTGTTCAGCCTCCATTTTCGCGAGTGTTGTCAAGGCTGATTGTGGGGGCTTGTTGAGTGCACCAGCTTGCTTGAACTTGCCGTTTGCGGTGTTTTTACCGCTATCGTATTGCACCACTCCTCCAAGCCTCCCTGTGGGTTTGCTGACGACCACATCTCCGAGCCGAATATCAGCTTTGCTGCTTGGGGCGCCTCCACCTATTCCGACCATCAAGCCGATTCGTATCGACCGGAAGGTGGCCATCATCTGGGTTGCCACGCTGGTCGCAGAAGTGATACCATATACACTAGCAGGAAGACATGCAACCACTATATTATGGGGACCGATACTTCCCAGGATATAGTTGTTGTGATCAGTTAGTGGGATTGCCAATGAGTCGTGAATTCTGTCTAGCATGGCTCTTGCGGCTGCCATTTCGATAGGCAAGGCACAAATCCAGCCGATTGTGTAATCATCATGGTCCTTCGGTAAAGCCATTATTGACGGGGTTGGCAGCGCTGTGCTGGGTCGAATGCGCGATCTTTTTTTTGCGTCGCTGCAAGAGTCCGAATCATCGTCCGATGCCGGCCTCTTAGATGGACCGTGTGCGGTTCGCAGACGTCGTAGGATACGCGCTGTCATTTTTCTGTCCAGGTCTTTCGCAATGTCATCGAGGCGGGTTAAGTCATGCCCTGAAGGTGAGACTCGGACGCGAATCCTTTTCGCATCCGACTCTGTCGACGATGGAAACCTGAACCAACCCGGATTTCCTTGGAGTTCTCCCTCTATGCCGACTGTGATCAAAAAAGGATCTGAATCATGCCGTATGACGAGCCCGACTTGTACTTGGTCTTGATGCAACATCGCGGATCGTGGCGTAAACGCTTCTTCAATGACCATTCTACCCGCCGATGGAGACCACTGTCGTCGCCCTCCACGGCCCACGTAGACGCCTGCAATGACCATTGCTTACCACAGTCGCGGAATCGTTCTGGTCGCTCCTCCCAGCTGAATACCGTTCCACCACCATCGAGATCAGGAGTGACTGACAGTTTGTGCTCGATAAGGTGGGGTCTCGCAATACTCCTAGGCCCATAGTATTGCGTGAGGACAGGTCCCAGCTTTGAACGATATATCGCCTTGTTGTTCGGAGAGTCCGTCCTTTCAAAGGTGATTTTGACGGTGGCGCTTCTCAGTCTGCAGTCGTCTGGCCGGCTGAGCTGGAGTTGCAGGTAAAGCAGCCAGGCAAGGTTACCTGGGGCTGTATGACCTAGAAAGCCCCATTTCGAGTCCGGGAGGAAGGAGCAGTCAATCTTCACTCTCCCCTGCTGTCGGTAACCGAGACTCTGGATGTGCGTCTGGAATAGGTCTCTATGCGTTTGTTCTGAGTCGAGCGCCGGCCTCTGAGACGCATATTTTGAATATCGACTCCAGCGAAACATCTTTAAAATGCCTGGGCTTGGATTGTTGCCTTGCGTTCACTTAAAGTCGCAAGTGACTGCCGCTTGGTGGATTCTGATCTCACGTAACTTCCCGGGTTCTAGAGCCTCTTGATCCCCTCCCCACCTCGCGATTGAGCACCCCTGTCGCTCACTCAATCGGGACGACCAATTTGATTCGTTAGCCTTTCGCGCCAGTCAACGTGGCACCTCCTCTATGGGCTGCAGGATGTTTTGCTTTGGTTGAGCTGATCTTGCTGAAATGAGTGATTGGTGAGGTTATGTGATCTACAGAATGGAATAATTATGTGGCCAAAGTAGCTATAAAAACTCTTTAACCACCCCCTAAACTCCTAGATAGTTATATAAT
>RHLP01000261.1:0-10770 GCA_003719405.1 Aspergillus incahuasiensis | reverse complement strand
GCTGGGGGGAGTAGAATTGACGTACAGAGCACCAAGACCCTCCCAGGCCGACCACGTCGAGACCAAGGCCGCGTTCGCGATCAGGTAGTCCAGGCTGGGGGTGAGCTGTTCGACGGCGGCCACTGCGCTCTGCGGGTACGTGTTTGTCAGTCAGGAACTAGATTTGTTGCTATTGCTACTGTACTGTACTGTACTGGATACACTGTGAGGGGGTGCTAACACACCTTGAGAGAGTCGTAACTGGTGAGCTCGCCCTGGACAAAGTGGACGTTGTCGCGCTTGAGCTCGCTGGCGGCTTTCGCTTCAGCGGAGGCTTTGTTGCGCACCAGGCCGATGACCAGGTTATTGGGGTCCGCGGAGAGCTGGCGGAGGAACTCGTACTGGGATGCTGGTTAGGGCTACTCTGGTGTCAAGGGTATGGACATACGCCGAGGCCGCGCGATGCGCCGGTGATTAGGTAGGAAGGCATTGTGAGAACCTTTAAGAGTATATGAGGGAAAGAGCTGAATCTTGATGATTATGAGGTTGTTTCTCAACAGCAGACCCTGGTACTTATACTACAACAAAGACACTTTATCTACGACATCGATTTACAATCCCCTCCAAAGATCCCATATGCTTTTAGTCACTGTTTGCAGCGCAATCTAGGACATGTTTGCACTGCTTACTTCGCTAATAAGACACCGTCCAGCAAGCCACAGCTGGCTTTGTCAGCTCAGCCAGCATCCACTTTGGTTGCATTGCATGCAAACATCTCCATAAGACTGGGGCTTTACTGGGACTGCAAACATGCCCAGCCCGAGCCCCCGATTGCACTGACAGAGTAGACTGGCGCGGTGGCCTATCGATGCCATGGCCTTGAGCCGCATTTGAGGGGTATGACGGTCTCGAACACAGCTCTCGGTGGTTGTCCGGTTGAGCTAGCCGTGTTTCTTTTCTACAATGGGCTTTTTAGTCCGATCGGTGCTGATGAATGTTGGTCTGATTGGATGGTTATCGTTCAAAGGTGTTGTGGTGGATTAAATTGCACGAATTTCATAACCTACCTCTGGATCCTGCACAATAAACGGTGTTGAATGTTTACCCTACCGACTAGCCCTAACTCTCGGTCCCAGGTGGGGAACCTCACCCCAGTCTCCTAGACGACAGGCAGTATGACCTGAATGAAGGTTAATTAGGGTCTACCTTGACTGAAATGGAAAGAAACACGCTTGCAGTACAGCAGCCCCGTATCAAAGGAGAGAAGCTCAGAGCGAACCTAGCAGAAAGCTTGCAGTTTGTAATTCAATGCCCACCGGGGAGCGGATGGGGTTCCGCTTGTGAATAATAGTAGTGTAACGATACCCGCGTGGCTAGATATACACTGGTGCGTACTTCATACTGGGCGCAGGCAATAAACAAGGTACCCTAAATAATTGTACCTTCTTCGCAATATCCGCGTAGATTTGTGGAGACACCGGTACTACCTACCTATGTAAAGATTGAATGAAACCTTACTACCTGGTAAGAACATTAGGTAGGGCTAGCTAGCTGCTGTTTTCGTAGACAACTCACGGTAGACTAGTACACCCACCTTCTACGATATTGGTAGATATCTCCAGCTCGTGCTTGGACAGGCTAGCGTAGGTTGATTCCTGTTTTTTCTAGCAGCACTAGAGAGTCAAAAAGAGACAGAAAACTTCTGGAATATAACCCCTGCTACGAAGGAAATACATCCATTCAAATGATGAAGATACGCAGGCCCGAGAGCGCAAAAGCCCTAGGTATAAGTAGACGGGCCTCAGCCCGTATTGAGTTTGAGGGGTTGTTGGCTACCCTAACTGCCATCGATACATCGACATAAGCTCACAACATAAACGATCCAGATGTCTCAATCATATAGCCAGTTCCCATTGACCCCAGGGCCCATTTAGTTCACCTGGAATTGCCCATTGTCGTTGCCAATCATCTCAGCCAGGTTGACATCAGCATCAACCATGTCGCCGTCCTCGTTGCGCAGCAGCGCCCGGAGCACAGGCACGCCCTCGCCGCCCTCGATGTCAAAGCGGATGTCCTCGGCGCTGTGGCTGAAGTCGTTGCCGCCCCATTGGAAGCATCCTGCAGCGATAAGACCTCGTTAGCTCCGACATCCATCTAACAAACAGTCATAGGAATAGCAATGGGTGTAGGGTAGGGAGTGCTGGGTGGGCTCAAGGTTACCGTTGTCATTGCCCAGAATCTGGTTCAGGTCGAACTCGGCATCGTTCCAGTCGCCGTCCTCGTTCTGGAGCTGCGCGTATAGGCGGTGGCCGTCCTCGACGCGGATGTCCTGGGCGGAGTGGTGGAAGCTCATTGTGTTTGTTATTTGTGGGTGACGGATGCGGTGAACGAGGTTGTTTTGCTGGAGATGGAGTAGATATGTTGAGACTCAGCTTGAGGTTGAGACTGACGAGGCTGAGGTGGCGCCAGCCTTTAAATAACCGTCAAGCCAACACCGCCACCCCTTTCATGGAGACAGCCAAGAAAAGCGCGTTTAGGCAGCCGTGATATCAGCGGGGGCCGTATGCATGAGTGTCTGCAACGTGGTTTGAGATTTAGGGGGGAGAGTGAGGGGCAGCCAAGGACCCCGCGGACCCCTGCAGCTCCACTGCCTATTGACACCCTTTGTGCGTGAATCAACGCACGTGTAGGTGGTTTGTGGGTGTTGCGCCCGTGCCCAGAGACATGTGCATTAGCAGTATCCCCAAGGTGTCTCCAAAATGCAAAATGTATAAGAGGTACGCTTCATTTGGTTGGTGGTGTTGACCCAAACCTGCTGGGTAGTGGGTCATACCCTGCGGAGTATACTAAAGCACTGTGGGTCCTTGTTAGGAGACCCCTTGGCGCTATAAATAGGGGAGGTATCCTTCTACAGTTCTATCTGGTGAGGCCGTACCTGATGGCGGTGCAGTTTTCCGCGGATGGTAGTGCTGGGCATTGATTTAGTCATTTAACTCAATGTCCAAGGCTCAGGGGCACACAGTCTCAACCCTGAGTACATATAGGTAGGTATATCGGAGCTAGGCAAGAAGCTAGTTCCCGGCGACTGGGAAATAGCCCCAAGCCCTAATCCTAACCATTGAAACGCATTAGGTATAGTATGTAGGTAGTTTTGCACGACAAAGGATAGCAAGCAAGGTATTGATGGATCGATTGTTGGAAATCGTGGCACTTACCTACCTATAATCTAGCTAGGTGGCGGCGGAGTAGGCCACCCTCCGCAGGAGCATCGGCCGGACTGGACTAAGTGGAATCAGGGGTATAGATAGGCGGACGATAACAGTGAATATAAATCACTACTAAGGCCTACTCAGCTCAAACTTCCGGCCAAGTCATCAGCCAAAAGTAGTTTAGCTGATGGTAATATAACCCTGATTGACGGGTCACACCTACATCACAACTAAATGGCAGATATCTCTATCGAGGTAAAAGACAACAAGATGCAAGTAGATGGTTGGAGAAGAGACAGAGGGAAGGAGCGATGGAAAGAGCTTTTATGTGTACCTCGCTGTTGCCTGCGGACGCGCACTCCGCTACCCACGGTCTGAGAGATTGGACGGCTTTCTTCTATCAGGACCTTTGTTCCGGTATCTACCTACATTACACTGACCGCGTGGCATTAAACAGGGATTGCTTCACGTAGATCCATTGCACTAGCCAACAAGTAGGCTGCTTATACTATAAGACTCTGCACCATCGTTGCAGCTATTTAGTCCTAGTAAA
Source organism: Aspergillus incahuasiensis (assembly GCA_003719405.1). Classification (NCBI taxonomy): domain Eukaryota; kingdom Fungi; phylum Ascomycota; class Eurotiomycetes; order Eurotiales; family Aspergillaceae; genus Aspergillus; species Aspergillus incahuasiensis. The sequence continues at coordinate 7,029 of RHLP01000261.1, read as the reverse complement.
AGTCCTAATTTTCAAGAGAACTATAGAGTAGATGCCCTCACCTCTTAGGCAGCAGAGGATTTTCGGGCTTAAAGGGCAGGCTTGTTGGCAACAATGGAGACAATACGGCGGATGGTCGCAGCGTACCCTAATATCCTGTCAGACGGAGTTGGTGGTAGAGCTTCGGACTCACAGTGGAGGGTAGGTGTACAGTAGGTTCCGTCAAGATTTATAGTAACTGTAGATCCTCCAGCACACTTGTATTTATTTCCCCATTATTCGCAGGCCTCAGATGCACATGAGAAGCCGTTGGCAAGCATGATATCGATAGCCTTTTGCATGTTGGCGCTCCTGGTACCAACGGCAAAGACAATAAAGATGCTTATTAGGTACAGAGGCCGTCGACCGAATTTGAGAGTAAGAGGCGTGAGGATCACAGCACCTACACCCAGAGATCCACAGCCAATTGCGTAGCTATTGCTCCACGAAGCCCAGCTAAAGCCCAGTTGCTCATTCACGGGACCCCAGGCAGGATTAGCTGCACAAAGGAAAACGGTCACAAGCAGGACGTAGAGGCAGGTCAAGGCGAAGTTGAGGTTCTTTTGCAGGGCTCTCAATTCAAGGGGTCGTTAGGATCGTTCATTGGTTTCGGCTGAAGTACAATCTCCTTGGAGTTGTCTCGGTCGGTTTGCAAGAGCACCGTGCCGGGAGGCCATTGCTGGAGGTCGCCATGTGATGCGTGCTCCATGTTTTGCAATTACAATGGATGGCCGGATGGAACCGAAGTGTAGAGGAGTGAAACTGAATAAAAGTTCAAAGCTTGAAATCTATAATGGTCGACAGCTTTTATATACCGAGAGCAAGTAGTATAGTCCAGAACCTAGAGAGAAGAAACCTCCCGTGCAGAGGGTTCTATCGCTGATAAACTTGCCAGGAAGCTCCTAGCGAGGTGAAGGACTACACAAACGCTATCAACTGCCGGTCTTCGGACAGTAGCTATCCAGACCCCCCTCCAATTCTTTCTCAACCATTTACTATGGCCACCGTAACCCCCCTCTCAGTAGACCCTGGCTCCAACGCCAAATCCGGAGTAACGATAGCAGGGGTCGACTTGAACACCCCCAGCAACAAAGGCTTTAAGATCGTCCGCAATGCAATCTACATCTATAAAGTGGTCGTCGTCAAAGGCCAACATGGCCTCCTCCAAGCCAAGCAGTTCGAGTTTGTCCATCGACGCGGCCCAGCCGCAGAGCGAGTGCATGGCTCCGACACAGAGGATGTCACCAACAAGACTAGTGGAGTCCTTGGGGTGCGTCACCAACCTCCTTGCTTGATATTAAAAGTGCAGGACCATAATCGCTGACCGCTCCATGTGCAGCCAAGATTCAACGCTCATTCGGGGTCTACAGGCTCAACCCTCGTCGGCCAAGGATACCAGGGGGACAATCACTACGGGTTGAATGGGATAACAGCCAAGGCAACCACGCATTTGGACGGGCACGTCCAGCCCCTGGCGTCAGGGGATGTCGAACGCGGAGCTACTCGCTTCGGTGCCTTTCACTCACTTCGACCGCGTCATCTACGGCGCCTACCCATAACGAATCACCACGCTGCGCTGCGTCACGGCACCCAAGGGTCCCGATCTGATCTAACTGTGCGCTGGGACTGGAACGACGGCTCCGGCTACACCATGGCCGTGACGCCAGGATTGACTGCGTTTATCGGCAGTGCGCAGACGTACTCGATGCTGATGGATAGGGAACGGCAGGTTGCAGGAAGGAAATTCGGCGTTGCATGTCGCCGCGGGAGACGGGCAATATGAGCTCATTTATGTGTTGGTGAAGCTGGGCATTCCAGTCGACGCAGTGAATGATATTCCCAGCGCCCCCCCTCTGCTTGCTGCGTGGTAATCGTTGTGCAGCTGGTCATCAGGGCCGGGTCGGATTCCAGCTCCCGTAAAACCAGGGCACCATGTTTAGAAGGGGCGTACCTTGTGTCCTGATAATAATCGCTAGACCGTGTTTATGTATATTTAATTGTTTGCTTGCTTCTATATGTGCGTAATAGAATAGCTGGTGATCATCTAAGTAGATAGGACATCAGCTAGAGGCTTTTTTGTCTTGAGTGCAGCGCCGCATAGGTATAGATTAGGCATTGGAAATAGTAAAGTAGGAAATCTATTCTACAGAGAGAAGAACCCCCGGGTGGCCCCGAGAATAACAAACGAAAGGACCAGATAAGTACAGCCTAGACTGCAAGTCGAAGCGCTGAGCTTTGACCCAGCACCAGTAAACGCGGGCGGTGCTTCTCCTGCGGGTGTTGTCGTGGATGGGGAGAGCGCGGCGGGAGTGAAAATTGAACTGGAACTGGAACTGGAACTGGAAAGAGTGGTGGGGGGTTTGCTTGAGCTGGGGGCGCTTATCCACGGCGCCGTGCTGGATGAGTCTGAGTGCGAGTGTTGGACTGGTGTGTTGTCACCGGTATCAGCGCTGGCATGGTTGCTGGTCGTGGTAGTGGTAGCAGTGCTGGTGGGACCAACGGGGGCCATTGCATCAGCATCAGCATCAGCATCAGCTTCGGCATCAGCTTCGGCATCATCACCTGTGCCTGTCCCCGGAGCTCCGTTCCAGTTCCATCCAGGTGGTGACGAGCTGGCAGTTGGAAGAGCCTGGGCAGACACCAACACCGCCGAGACGGTCTCCGTCACCGGCACTGTAGGCTCAGGCTGCGGCGGGTAGAGCGTCGACACGCCGACGAGGAGCGTCTCGGTCGTGAGGACGGCCGGAACCGTGGTGATTGCCTCGTCAGCGGCGCAGTCTGATCCAAGCGCACCAGGGCAAGATGTCGCTATGGCTGTGCTCGTGCTCGTCCGGGTGCTGAATACGGGCGATACGGACACGGAGACGGAGACTGCGTTGTCTGTTGGGATATCCTGGAGAGTGCTATCGGGGTTGGCTGGGGGCTGAGGATCACCGGCAGGGCCTGTAGCAGTGGCAGAAGCAGATGCAGCAGTGGCTGGGCAAACTGTTGTCGAGACCAGGATTGTTTTTGTTACAATGCTTGCGGTTCGGGCGGATGCTGGGCAGTTGGGGACGGTTGATGGGCATGCGGTGATGGTCGCCGTGCGCGTTGAGTACACGGTCGAGGTGGTGTATTCCTCGATGGCCGAGGCAGAGCCGCTGGGCGCGGGAAGATGCGTCTCGGTTGCCGTAATAGTAGCAGGGGCAGTCACTGGGCAGACGGTCGTCGTGACAGAGATTGTCTCAGTGGTTACATAGGTAGTGCGCGAGCGAACCGGGCAGTCTGTGACGGACGAGGGGCACGCAGTGACGGTGGCGGTGCGGGTGCTGTAGATGGTGGACGTTGTCATTTCCGGGCCTGCGTCGCTTCCAATGGTTCCAGTGCTGGCAATTGTGATAGAGGGGGGAGAAATGGTGGATACCGATGAGCTTGGATTCGAAGAACCTGGTGAGTCGTCGCCGGATACCGAAGATGTAGTCTGAGTTGACGACAACGCTGTGGAAATGGAAGAAGTAGCACTCGATTCACTCGGTAAGTCCTCTGTTGAAGGGGGAGCAGACGCTGAAGCTGAAGTTGCACCTGGAGGAGCAGTTGGTGAAGAATCTGGTAGTTCCACAGGCAGTGATGCGGTAAGAGAGGGCAAGATCTCGCTTGTCGATGAGGCAGTCGAAATCGGAGAAGAAATTGAGATAAAAGATTGACTTGGTGAGGCCTCGGCTGGAGGAACAGGGGCGAGTGAAGGCAGGACTGGGCGTGAAGATGGAATGACAGTAGGCAAGACAGGTGCTGGAGATGCAGTATGGGCGGATGTAGGAATGACAGGCACGCTCGTCGACCTTGACACAGGCAAAGATGGTTGGATCGCTAGGCTTGAAGAGGCAGTGTTCACGGAAGACATTCCGGGAACGGCTGGAATGCTCGTGGGCCTTGGTGCAGGCGACGTTGGATGCATCACGGGGCTTGAAGGCGTGGTGGTGCTTTGTACTGCGGTGCTGGATGGGTTGACAAGCGGCGAGCTCGGTATAAGAGGGTGACTTGACGCTGAGGATACGGCTGAGCTTGCAGGCACAACAGCTGAGCTTGAGGGCACAGGCACTAAGGGTGTGCTGACACTGCTGGTTAATTGGGACGCTGGCGGCGTTGGCGTAGGAGTTGGCGTTGGCGTAACGAGCGAGGTTGATATGACCAGTGCGGAGCTCGAGTCCGTGGTGACGGAGACAGCGGCAGTAGAAGTGGCGTCCAAGGAAGAGGCCGTCGCCGTAGATGTCTGCGTCGCGGTGGTGCACACCTGGGAGGTGGTGGTAGTGACAATCCTGGCGTTGTCCACGCGAACATTGAAAATGGTATTGACGTGGAAGGGCGAGCAGGTCATGTAGAAGCCAATAAACGCACTGCTACTGGCCGGGGTGTATGCGCCGTCCAATGTGATCCACTGATTGGTGTCCCTGGTGAAACGCTGGCCGGTGCGGTACGCGACCAGATTGCTCGTTGTGAGGGAGGTGTGGTACAGGTAGTAGCTGCAGGACTCGGAGACGGCGTAGGCCGGGTTCATGTAGGGCAGGATGTCAAGGGACAGCTCGTACGTAGAGCCGGGGACCAGGCCTTGCACGGTTTGATGGATGTACCAGTAGGAGGACTGGCCGGGCAGGAGTCTGCGCGGGTGTTAGTTTGTTTCAATGGTTGTGCATGGTGTTCGCACAGAGAAGAGGAGCCCTCGTGGGCATAGTCATTGGCTATCGACGCCGCAAAGCTGTAGGACCAGCCCGCCGTGCCCTGTTCCCAGGAAGGGTTCGAGAACAGATTGACCGAGACGTCCGTGACCTCGGTGCAGGTCACGTCTTCTGGTATGAGCTGTGTGAGGGTCAACCCCTGTTGAGCCCAGAGGGCGACCGCGAGCCACCACCGTGAAGGGGCCATGGCGAAGAGAACAATAAACGAGTGACTGTAGAAAGAACGACTGGCAAACAAGAGGTGATGGGAGAAGAGGTGAAGTTATAAGACCCTTTCCATCGGGTATTCTGCCATGTTCTGCTGTGGCGTTCAATAGTTCGTCTGGTAGGCAGGGTTGTGGCGTGATAAAGACAGCGTTGCAGGCATTCTAGCCGATCCAAAGCTTGGCCCAGGTACATTGGGCCACTGTTTCCCTGCATGACTCGCCGACTGTCTGCGCACGAGTCACAGGGTCTGTGTAGCCGAGCACGATTCGGAGATCCCCGAGGACGAGCCCCCACAGTCCCTATGCTCAGCAGGCCCAGACGATACCCTACCGAGCTCTCAATGCAGGCTACACTACAGTCAGTGCTCGAAAGTGCCCAGACCCTTGATGGCATGCCCAGTAACTCATTCTTGTGCTTGAACATCGGCCGTTGATTTCCCTAACACAAACGGAATATAGATCCATTAGCATTGAGTAAAGACTCGCTGATTCAATGGTCATAGTCCTTTGGTGTAAAAATACTATTCGCATGTTTATATCCACCAGTTAATAGCACGGCGATGCGGCCTTTAGCAACACTACCCTATAGCAACTGACCCCTGGAGCCCCCACGCGGACCGGCATTCCTGCGAGCTGCAACAAGTACTTTACTACCGGGGGTGAGTTTCTGATCCTTCTTTCTTAAAATATACCTTATTGGAACATGGACCCAGCCGTCTCGCCGGACTGTACCTCGGGCTTCTGGGCCGACGAAGCTTACTGCATGGGTCGCAGACCGCTATCCCTGTAAACTGCAATAACTACGATATAGCACAGTGTAGGTGACTCTATTTGCTCTCCTACGTTTACCAATAGTAGCCTATATCCAAAGAAAAACATACAAAACAACCACAAATCTAACCCCCCAGTGCAAATACCACGTCAAACCTGGTACAAGGCCCCTATAATGCAGCCTTATCCTCTTTACTAGGCTCCTTGACCTCCCCTCTTCAATCCCCTCCAAGCCTTCCTGTACCGGAACCTTCTAAGCCATGCACTTAACATGCTCAGACAGCAAATACCTATTATAGTAGACTAGATAGCAGTTGCGCCCAACCTTAATCTCAATATCCCTCTCCCTCTTAAACAGCATTGAACCATCAACCCGCCAGTCCAGCAGATGCCCGAACCTGGACCTCTGCACCTGGGGGAGTTGCCCAGGCTAAGCTTAGAGGTTAGGTGCGGAGAGTGCAGACCGCGTACATCGCATCTGCGGACAAGCCCCGTGTAGAGCGTTGAGTAGAGGGTTAGGTGTTGGAGGTTTGAGAGGGCGGCTTGCAGCCAGAGGGGTGGGAGGGAGGCCAGGATTTCTGGGGTGCTTCTCTCTGTTGAGATAGTTAGTTGGTCTATAGCTCTAGCGCGGAGGGACGGGGGTAGGTTCTTGGAGGGAAGGTGAGCAAGGTCAGGGACTTTGATAACTTTGATCCTGCTGATAACACTGTTAAAGGCTATGGGTAAGGTATCAAGGTACTGCTGTACCATAAGACAATGTTGCAGGGGGGGCAGATTGATTTTCTACCTGGGTGGGTTGGATATGAGCTCTGTCTGGTTGCAGTAGGAATTTGCGCGTACAAATGGTAACCAGGTGTGGCATCATGGATGCAATGTCATTGTTGCTCAGCATATCAATAAGTGTATCAGTCGCACGCGGGCCTTTCGATAGCCACTCATGATGCAGAACACAATGGAATTGTACAGCATGTTGCATACCTTGCCTAGGTACAGTCCCACACGAAGGATGGTAGCCCTAAGTGCCGCAGCCACCTCGAAGTAGGCACCTCAGGTGCATGGTTTCAGAATGAGATGGCTCTATGTAGGGTATGCACCTTCTAATGCTTCAAGGGCCATTCCATGTCTTTGTCTTACCAAGTCTTTGCTGTCGCGTTTCAGCTCTCCCCCTGTTTATCCCAGATCTTACCTTAATATCTTGACATGAAAGATCTTATTGTATCTCCCGCCGCGTCTGGAGTCGTTCAGGATCTACGGGATGGCTGAGGCTTGGGTGCCGTGGTTTTTCTTCGGGCTGGGGAGGGAGCTGGAGGGGGTTGTTGTTG